>JARQOD010007910.1:0-37636 GCA_033576555.1 Oophaga sylvatica
TTTAACATGTGCAGCCATGTGATGATTGCCTTGCTGAATAGTAAACTTAATTGTTGGAAAAGATCTGTTACTCTGAGATGTTTTGTGGAACTTGGAGACATGGAGCCGGAGTGACAGAACCTGAGAGGATCCTGACAGTAACTGTTGAGTGCATGCTGCACATGCGGCAGAAGGGACATTGTATTTGTCTGTGGGGTGCCAGGGTATGGGAACAGTACAGCCCATTGCCACGACTACACTCTGGCCGCTTTAGGTGCTTTCACACACCCTTTTTTTTTGACTTCAGCACGATCCGGCGTTTTTGTTAAAAAAAATGGATCCGGTACCGGATGCTTTTTTTTACCATTGACTTTCATTAGCGCCAGATCGTGCCTGATATCATTGCGTTGTATCCGTTTTGTCCGGATTCCTGCGGAAATTACATTCCGGGGGCCGGACAAAACGGTGATGCAACGTTTTTTTTTGTTTTGTCGGAGTCGCCTGATAGTGCCTGAAGCGGCGCATCAGGCGGCCGGAAATACAAGTCAATGGAACTGGATCAGTCTTTTGTGCAACAGTAGAGTTGAGCGATACTTTCCGATACCTAAAGTATCGGAATCGGAATGTATCGCCGATATCACTAAAATATCGGCGATACCGATATCGATACCGGAAGTCCCATGTAAGTCTATGGGAACAAATATCGAAATTAAAAAAACCCATTCTTGCCTTGTTGGTTAATTGTACATGAAGGAAAAAAACAAAAAAGAGTAATGTAGAATGTATTGGGGAAGGTTGAGGAGACATTAAAGGCATAGATGTTTTAACCCAATCAAATGAAAACCCTAAATATTTTTTTTTTTTAAGAATGTTCGATTGACGAAGAAATTGACAATGTAACGTTTTTTATATTTTGGCAAATATGTATATTACACAACTTCCATGCTCTTCATTTTTCCCCTTTTATACTTTTCACACACTTTCTCCTTCATAATCTTCTGCAGCATCATCTTTTTCATCAAATTATTCTTATCTTCCACCTTCTTTATCTTCTTCTTAAACTTCTTGCTATTCATCTTTGTTAACATTACTCATATTCTTCTTATTAAACTATTATTCTTATTCATATTCTGCTTCATCTTCTTCATCTTTATTCTTATTTGTGACAGAGAATCCTGTACTTGTAATCTGTCAAAGTATAAAATTTTTCATCCTTCCGTTCTTGCTGTCACAAAGATTTAAATTACAACATGTATTTGTCCGTGTTCAGTTTAGCCTGCAGCAGCAGGCATTTTCCAGGGGCACCACGAGGAGGAACGGACTCACCCCTTTACACTGCTTAGTCTTCTTCTGTTAGAATTTAGAGCTATATTTTGCTCTTCATTTTGGTCTTATACTTCATGTTCTTCTGCTTTTAGATCTTCTGCTTATTGTTCTTGTGTCTCTTGTTCCGTATCTTGTATTTGTAGCACAATCTTGTACCAGCTGATGTTACTGGACACGGTTACTAAGCAGGAGGTACCTGTGCTCCAAAGCACTACCAAGGACCAGCAGACGTTGCTGGAACTCGGATACCAAGATGGAGGCACCTAGGCCAAAGGCACTGCGGAGAACCAGCTGACGGTACTGGAACCCGGAGGGCAGCAGAAGGAAAAGAGCCAATGGCACAACCGAGGACCAGCTGACGTTACTGGGACACGGTTACTAAGCAGGAGTACCTGTGCTCCAAAGCACTACCAAGGACCAGCAGACGTTGCTGGAACTCGGATACCAAGATGGAGGCACCTAGGCCAAAGGCACTGCGGAGAACAGCTGACGGTACTGGAACCCGGAGGGGCAGCAGAAGGAAAAGAGCCAATGGCACAACGAGGACCAGCTGACGTTACTGAACCCCAGTAACACAGGAGCAAGTGTTGACTGTGCTAACAGCACTTCCGAGCAACAACTGGCGGTGTTGGAGCCCAGGGTCAAGGAGGATGTTTAAATACTAGATCAAGTAATTTCCTTGTTACCTGTCAATTTTAAATGTCTATACTTCAAACAAGAGAAAGATAACCTTTACTACCATAAGATGATGATTTCATTTAAACTAATATCTAGATAAATAAAGAATTGACAAACATAAACACATACATTAACATGTTGAACAGCAATGCAAACCACAAAATAAATTAGTTAAGGAATCTGCTATACGGTTGTACATAAAGCATACAAGTACATATCTGAATCCATTAATGATGGATAAGTAACAGTATGTACACCATTTTTATTGTATAGACAATGAATGTCTGACTTCAAAACATCATCAGCATTACAAGTTATCTGTGACATTACTAAAATGTTACATTTGCTGAATAATGTCACTAAACAGTTTATACAAAATTATACAATTTCCATCATGTAATACTCATAATATGTGGCAATAATCATGTTTATTAACAAACATAACCTTTAAAAAGTGCATAGTGCATAGTGAAAATTGCTATTTATGCCTGACTGTCGACTTGCAAGCATGACAACGGATAGATAAGGTATATATAGATGAGACTGCATAGCCACAGATGGTGAATGGCGATGTAATACTGTACCTCAATAAAGTGTGCGTCACTACTACATAATTTTTTTTATATAGCTTTATAAACAGGGTACGTGGATGTATGCTTGCGCCTTTGTTTTGACGCACAGACTGCCTTCCTGCTGAGACGCGTTGGGTAGTGAAAAAGTTGTGTGCAGTGTTCACTGTAGTCTGAGGTTTTCCTTTTTGGAGTGCAGATCACGCTCCAGTTAGTTCTTCAACCACTGCTGGTTGTAGTCTGCTGAGCGTGTGTCACTGGCACATCCTTGAAATTTTTTCTCAATTGTTGCTGCTCCACTCTATTACAAATAAATAAAATCTATTAGTGTGACGCGCTTCCATCCGTATACAAAACATTGGTTGCAAACACTATAGAAGTACACAAGGGGCCTTTCACACCTACTGAACAGTTTGTGTGCAGTGTTCACTGCAGTCTCTGCGGAATAACCACACTTAGGCCTTATAACTTTTCAGACTTTCTTTATCAATCTACCAAGATGAAGAAGGCAGGGAGTAAGGCACGTGGTCGTGGAGTTTCTTCAGGGAGAGGACGTGGGGATTCTGTGGCTGCTGCGGCCCCCAGTGACACAGCAATCCACCAGTTTTCCCGGCCGTGAGCGTTCCTTTATGCGCACTTTTGTAGGAGCTCGGAGTACCCCCCTGCTGCGGGAAGAACAAATTGAAGCCGTTGTTGTTTGGATCTCAGCCAATGCATCGACTTCAATTGCTTCCACCTCCTCTCAGGACCACAGCACTGTTGGGCAACCATCTGTCTCTTCACCGCCTGGCAAATTGCCCAGGCAGTCAGAGAGTTCTGTACAGGAGCCAGCTGAGTGTCTGCTTCTGTTCTCAGAATCTATTGGCTTGCAAACGGGGCCCAGCCAAGCAGCATTCTGTAATGTGAAGAAGAGGGAGTATGCAGTGATGCGCAACAGCTGTGTCTCTCTGAATCTGAAGAGGCGGGTGAGACAGTGCCGATGGTCAGCACACCGCAGAACGCATCTGATGATGATGATGAGACCCAGGTGCCAGTTTCTGTTGAGCATGGTGCTGGCCAGACCACCCAACAGCAGGTGTTGGAAGAGGGTAGTGGAGATGATGAGGTCCAATACCCAACATGGCATGAAGAACAGGAAGGTGGTGGGAGCAGCTCAGAGGAATAATAATAATATTTATTTATATAGCGCCATCATATTCCGCAGCGCTTTACAGTTTAGCAGTTTCAGAACACAAGTCATAAGTAACAACGTTAACAATACAATAATTTAAGCTAAATAAGTCGCCCCTGCTCGTGACAGCTTACAATGTACAATGAGATGGGGGAGATACAAAGTATAGGTGTTTATATACAATGGTGCATTTACAATGATGTTCCAGCCATCTTAAGGGACTGAGGGATGGAGATAGTGAATGGGCTAGAGACACACACACACTTACACAGAATACATAGAATGACTTTGATTAGTGAATGTGATAGGCCGCTCTGAACAAATGTGTTTTGAGGGAGCGCCTGAAACCATGCAAATTGTGGATAGTCCTAATTTCTTGGGGTACAGCATTCCAGAGGATTGGCGTAGAGCAGGAGAAGTCTTGGAGTCGGGAGTGGGAGGTACGTATTAGTGCAGAGGTTAGTCGAAAGTCGTTTGCAGAGCGCAGCAGTCGGTTAGGCCGATAGATAGAAATGAGGGAGGAGATGTAGGAGGGGTGCTGCACTGTGGAGAGCTTTGTGGGTGAGAACCAGTACTTTGGTTGAAAGCTGGGAGAGGCCTAGAGAAATGGTTAGTGATAGAAGGAAGATAGAGGAAGACATTGCCCCAACGGTACAAACAGGAGGGAGAGTTAGGCTGCAGACTCGGTTGCCTGTAGCCTCCAGTTTGGCACCTGTTCGGAGCAGTTGTCTTCCAAAAGTCAAAACGTGCGCTCCCAGGACTTGCACTGCGTGGTCCTTTTTTCACACACTTGCACATGATATTTGCTATGTGAAATGCAAGCTGTGTAATCAAAAATTAAAAATAGCTAAAGTGTCAGTCACCTCAATACCACAAATATGTGGAAACATGTGCGGACAAAGCACGTAGTTGAGTTACAAAGACACACTGGAGATGTAGGCCAACCTACAGCAGCACCTACATCTTCAGGTTGTGTTGAAGCCTCTTCATCGAGCTCACACACAGCTGGTTATGCTTCCTCACAGGATCGCCATGGAAGAACCTCGGCCACTGTTGTCCAGAGACAAACTGTTATTCCACACACAGCAGCAAGTTCCCTGTCATCCTCACACTCCCAGGCCACAAAACAGCCAGCGGTAGCACAGGCATGGGATAAAACACGGCCATACTCCGCAAACCATGCACGAGCACAGGCTCTGAATGCTGGCATTGCAAAACTCCTGTCCCTTGAAATGCTGTGATTCAGGCTGGTGGAGACAGACAGTTTCCGTAACTGAATATCATTGTCAATCCCACAATACAATGTGCCAAGCCGATTTCATTTCAGCAGGCAAGCCGTCCCTGGTCTGCAAAAGCATGTTGAGGGAAAAATTAAACATGCGCTACTAAAAGCCCTCAGTAGCAAGGTCCACCTGACCACCGATGCGTGGACCAGTACCCATTGTTATGATCTGCTACAACCAGTAAGGAAAGAAGGGAATTCTGTCCCTACAATACAACTAAGCTGAATCCCTACGATGTAACGGGGAACCTGATCCTGCGACCAGACCCGCTAAAGTCCTCATCTAGTGTGAACGAAGACCTATAGTTGCGAGGGAGTAATCCCTACAAGATCTAGGGACTGGGAGAAAAGGTGGACACCTCCTAACATAAATTGTAGCATGGATAATTAAACAGAAAAATAAATACTTTGTGATCCTAACATCAAGCAAAACTCACAGATTAAGGCACCTAAGCACCCGGCTAGCTTAACAGTAGATAATACAATGAAGTCAAGCAAAGCCAGAAGGGCGGAGCCAGACTAAATAGGGAAAAAGGTCATGTGACCAGCAAACTGAAACAAAACCTAACAAGAGGGTTCTAACACCCATGGCCAGGGACAATACCTTTCCCTCACTGCCCATTGGGTCAATGTTGTGCAGCCGGGTACTGATCTTGCGAGTGGCGCTGTACGTGTTCTGCCAACTCCAAGGATTGCAGGAATCAAGTCTGTACACATTGATTCCTCCTATTCCAGTTCCTCAGAATCATCGCTGCAGGAGCCGTCACGGTCTACCTCCACATGGACCCGTGAACGTTTACCTGTTGCGACCGATATGAGCACAGCCGTGTCCAAATGTCAACAGGCCATCCTGAAATTAATTTCCATGGGGAATCTTAGCCACACAGCGCAGGAGCTCTGTAATGCCATAAAGCAGGAGAGCGACGTGTGGTTTTTGGAAGAGAATCTACAGGCAGGCTTGGTAGTGTGTGACAATGGCCGAAATCTGGTGTCAGCTCTGGGCCTTGGCAACCTCACTCACATACCATGTCTGTCATATGTGCTCAACTTGGTCGTGCAGAGTTTTTTGAGGGACTATCCGGATCTTGATGCACTGCTGCACAAGGTCCGCCTAGAGTGCGCTCACTTGCGACGTTCCAGCATGGCCAGATCGCTGATTGCAGCTCTGCAACGCAGATTTCACCTTCATGAACATCGCATTATATGTGACGTACCCACCAGGTGGAATTCCTCGTTACATATGTTGGAGCGGTTGTGTGAGCAGCAGCCAACAGTAATGGAGTATCAGCTGCATCAGGCGCAGTCAACTCGCAATTTGCGGCGTTCACACTTCACCACTACTGAGTGGGCCTCTATAATAAGAATAATAATATTATTTATTTATATAGCGCCATAATATTCCGCAGTGCTTTACAGTTTAACAGTTTCAAAACACGAGTCATAAGTAACAACGTTAACAATACAATAATTAAAGCAAAATCAGCCGCCCCTGCTGGTGAAAGCTTACAATCTACAATGAGGTGTGGGATACAAAGTACAGGTGTTTATATACAATGGTGTTTTTACAATGATGGTCAGCCATTTTAAGGAAGTGAGGGATGCATGGAGATAGTGAATGGGCTACACACACAGAATTACACATAGAATGACTTTGATTAGTGAATGTGATAGGCCACTGTGAACAAATGTGTTTTGAGGGAGCGCCTGAAACCATCCAAATTGCGGATAGTCTTAATTTCTTGGGTAGAGCATTCCAGAGGATTGGCGCAGCGCGGGTGAAGTCTTGGAGTTGGGAGTGGGAGGTACGGATTAGTGCAGAGGTTAGTCGAAGGTCGTTTGCAGAGTGCAGCAGTCGGTTAGGCCGATAAATATAAATAAGGGAGGAGATGTAGGGGGGTGCTGCGCTGTGGAGAGCTATGTTGGTGAGAACCAGTAATTAGAATTGGATCCTATAATGAATGGGCAGCCACTGCCAGTGTAATGAGTGGCGAATAACTCTATGAAGGATATCTGCCACGTTTTGCGTGCGTTTGATGAGTCAACGCGGATGGCGAGTGCAGATGATGCACTAGTCAGCCTGACTGTCCCCCTTATCTGCCTGCTTCAAAAAACACTGCAAGCACTAAGGCATGAGGTTTTGGAAGAGGTGGAGGATGAGGAGTCACAAATTCCATCACCTTCTGGACAGTCAGCGCAACGTGGTTCCTCACAAAGGGCTGGAGGACTTTCAAAGTACCATGCTGTATCAACAATTGAACCTCCAGAGTCGCTGTCTATATTTTCATAACCATTACAAACTTTTAATGTATTTACAAAGCACATAATGTACATTTTTTGTCTATCCTTTTGTAATGCTATTGTGTTTCCATAAACTGATGTTACAGAATTATGATACAAAGTTTTTAAATTTTGAGTTTTAAATTTTGTAAATTTATATGTATTTGAAGGACTTTGTGAGGAGGATGAGGAGGAGTCAATGGAGGAGGAAGACATCGCTCCAGAGGGAGGTAGACAATGCTCTAGTCAGTATGTAGACCAAGGGTGGGGTGATGCACAGCAGGCGGAGATGACGCCTCTTGCAGGGGACAACGTTTCTTGGCCAGTTGGGAGTCTGCAGCACATGGTTGATTTCATGCTGCAGTGGCTGAGAAACGACCGCCGCATCGAACACATTCACACCACGTCTGATTATTGGGTGTACACCCTCCTAGACCCTCGCTACCGGGACAACTTACAAAGCCTCATCACACCGTTGAACCGGGAGCGTAAAATGCGGAAGTACCAAGACACACTGGTGCAATCCATAATGTTCTCCATTCCAGCCGAGAGCACTGCTGCTGCTACTGATTTACAAAGCAGCTCTGTGCGTCGAGGCAGTGGAGACAGCTCTGCAACAAGAGGGAGCACAAGCAGCGCCTCTGCACAGGGCAAGAACAGTATGTTCCAAATGTGTCGAAGTTTTGTGGCAGCGCCACCAATGTCTACACCATCCGAGACGGCTCCAGTCAGCAGGAGGCAACATTTCCGTAAGATGGTGACAGACTACATGTCTTGCCCTCTCAGTGTACTCCCAGATGGCTCTTCCCCATTCAAGTTTTGTGTCTCTAAGCTGGATACATGGCCAGAGCTTAGCCAGTATGCATTGGAGGTGCTGGCTTGATCTGCTGGCAGTGTATTATCGGAGCGCGTCTTTACTGCTGCAGGTGGTGTACTAACAGACCGTTGCATGCGACTATCCTACGATAATGTAGAACGGCTTACTTTTCTGAAAATGAACTAGGCATGGATCTCGCCTGAATTTGCCTGTCCGGTTTCAGATTAACTAACTGGTTGACAACGTTTTCCATGTCTCCTGTTATGTTCATCTTTCTACCACCTGAGCTATACTCCCTGGGCTACAACACTGCCAGTTGCTGCTCAGAAGTGTCGTGTCCACAGACCAATACACAAGCTATAGTGATAGTGGGGTTCAGTAACGCCTGCTGTTCCCCTGCTGTGTGTCCGGCAAAAATTACTGCTACCTACCTACACATGTTTAAAAAAACATGACATGTTAAAGTGGCTAGTGCTACACATAGATATCAGGCTACACCCTTATTTCTAAGCTGTAAACAAGTGAAACGTCAAATTTAAAACCATTCAATGATTAGTGTTGGTAACAAATCTGTAACTAAATAATTGTGACATATTATGGCAGATATCCACATGTCTAACACAAATGCTAACACAAAAGCATACTTATGCTATAGGGTACTGATGGTGAACCTTCTCACTCCATAACTTTGACCAATCCAACTCACATCATGCCTCAAATGCTGCAATGTTGGAAGTGCATAATGTGGGTTGAACTTTGACAACAGCTGCAGTGCGAAGGTTATCCTTCTGTGTTCTTGGCTTTTAAATAAAAGCATACAAGTAAATATAATAATACATTGTTGATTAAGGGACATGATGTACACCTGTAATATTGTGCAAACAATGGATGTAGGACTATTCCTCTTCAACATTACTTATATTTGTGTCATTTGAAAAAATACATATTTTAGTTAAAAATTAAAAACCCATGTTCAGTAGCTGTGAAAGGCCCGTTTGTGTACTTCTATATTGTTTGCAACCAATGTATTGTATACGGATGGAAGCGCGTCACACTAATAGATTAGATTTATTTTAAATGGAATGTAGCAGAACCAATTGGAGATAAATGAAAAGGATGAGCCACTGAGACACGCTCAGCAGAGTACAAGCAGCAGTGCTTGAACATGTAACTGGAGCGTGATCTGCACTCAAAAAAGTAAAAAACACAGACTGAAGTGAACACTGAAACACAACTGTCCACAATCTGTGAAAAGCTCCTTTCTGTACTTCTATAGTGTTTGCAACCAATGTATTGTATACGGATGGAAGCGCGTCACACTAATAGATTAGATTTATTTTAAATGGAATGTAGCAGAACCAATTGGAGATAAATGAAAAGGATGAGCACTGAGACACGCTCAGCAGAGTACAAGCAGCAGTGCTTGAACATGTAACTGGAGCGTGATCTGCACTCAAAAAAGTAAAAAACACAGACTGAAGTGAACACTGAAACACAACTGTCCACAATCTGTGAAAAGCTCCTTTCTGTACTTCTATAGTGTTTGCAACCAATGTATTGTATACGGATGGAAGCGCGTCACACTAATAGATTAGATTTATTTTAAATGGAATGTAGCAGAACCAATTGGAGATAAATGAAAAGGATGAGCCACTGAGACACGCTCAGCAGAGTACAAGCAGCAGTGCTTGAACATGTAACTGGAGCGTGATCTGCACTCAAAAAAGTAAAAAACACAGACTGAAGTGAACACTGAAACACAACTGTCCACAATCTGTGAAAAGCTCCTTTCTGTACTTCTATAGTGTTTGCAACCAATGTATTGTATACGGATGGAAGCACGTCACACTAATAGATTTGATTTTTTTTTCTAATATAATGGAGCTGCACCAATTCCACAAAATAAAAAAAAAAAAAAAAAAAGAGTCAGTGACACGTGCAGATGCCTACAAACAGCGGTGGATGCAGAGCAAACTGCAGCGTCACCTGCACTGTCACACACACACCTTGCACAGAGCTGTTAAAACAACACTGGCAAAATGAAGCTTTACACAGCGGTTGGTAAACTAGCCTGCCTCAAGCACAGTAGTACACAAAATCGCAATATCTAACTGTCCCTCAGAGTGAGCAGAGTAGCGTTCTGTCCCTTACTGAGTTCACAGCACAGTGACGCTAAAATGGCGGCGGCGCCTTTTATAGTGCATTCTGACATCATTTCTGCAGCCAATCACAGCCATGCCATTAGTTAAGATGACCGCAGCATTACAGGATGTGCCCACACTTCGTAGGATTCCTCATTGGCTGACTAAAATCACATTGCCTCTCAAAGAATTATGGGAACTTCCGATTCCGGTATACGATATGGAAAAAGTATCGGAATTAAGTATCGGAATTCCGATAACGCGAATATCGGCCGATACCCGATACTTGCGGTATCGGAATGCTCAACACTAGCAAACAGTCAAAACACTGATCCGGATTCTGGAAATCAGGGACTACTACTACTACTACTACTACTACTACATTTTCCACTGTCTCCGGACATCCAAAACCCTCTTTTTCCGGGTTCAAAAGTTCAGGTCGGATCCAGCAAAAAAACGGATCCGTTGCATCAGTTTTTTCATTTCAGTGCCGGATCCGTCCCTTCAGGTGTTCGACGGATTATGCCTGACACAAAAAACAGATGTGTGAAAGAGGCCTTACAATCTCGCTCAACTCCATCATACACAGGGACATTTGTACTGAAAAGCGCTCCTGTGGTCTCTATGCTTTCTATGGGTGAACCCCTGCCAGAAGTCTCTGGTGAAAGCATATCTTAAGAGAACAAAAGGACAGTTAGTTCTAAACCAGACTGCTGGATTCATATTTCCCTCAATCTGTATATAGGAGACAATGTGAGGGCTCATAATGTATATAGGAGGCTATTTAGAAGCTCATACTGTTTATAGAGAGGCTTTGTGGGGGCTCATACTGTATTAGAGGGCTATGTGATGGCTCATATTGAATACATGAGGCTATGTGAGGGCTCATATTGTATATAGGAAGGCTATGAGGGATCTAATACTGTATGTAGAGAGGCTATGTGGGGGCTCATAATGTATATTTGAGACTATGTGAGCACTCATAATGTATATAGGAGGCTATGTAGATGCTCATACTGTATATAGGGAGGCTATGTGGGGGCTCATACTCTATATAGTATCTATGCTTGCATCTATGATTCTGTACCTGTGGGCGTCCTGTGTTCCTTTTCCTGTCCTGCCTGATTACTCATCTGCATACCAGGTATATCCCTCTTCTTTAACCAGTTACTGGCCTGTCCTGCTTCCCTGCTCCTTTAGGGTTCAGCTGTCATGGGTCCAAGGTCTGTCCTGGAGTAGCACCTGGTGTCCACCTGGAGCCAAGTCTAACCCCACTATCAGCCTCCTCCTATGTAAATAATCACCTCTCCTCACTGGCCGCAGGTCCAAACTCCTCAGCGTTATTGTCTTCTGGCTCTCTGCACTATGAGAGCAGAGAGCAGATGCCGCACTGTAGTGATGTCATCGTGCCCTCTGCCCTTAGGCGTCACAAAGTCAGGAGACACGAAAGACACCGGAACAGGGAGAGGTAAGTATTGCAAGTGCCTGGGCCCTGAACAAGCGGGGGGCCCACTCATGGGAACTAGCACTGGGCTTCCCTGACTCACGGGCTCCATAGCATGTCTGTCCTCGATGGCAAGTGGGCCCACCCGCTGGCTCAAGGCCCCAGCACTTGCCCGGGTGCGCTGGGTGGTGACACTGGCTTTGCATATGGGGCCATGTGAGAGCTCATATTGTATATAGAGAGGCTATATGGGGGCTTTTGGGGGGCTCATACCATATAGAAAAGTCTAAGTGGGGGCTTATACTATATATGGGACTATACAAGGGATCATATTGTATACAGAAAGGATATGTGGGGGCTCATACTGTAGATAGGGGGTTATCTGTGAGTCTCATTCTCTATATATAGAGGCTATGTGGGTGCTTTTACTGTGTATAAACGGTTATGTGGGGTAATACTGTATATAGAAGGCTATGTGGAGGCTGTTACTGTATACATGGGGCTTTGTGGAGGCTCATACTGTATACGTGTCACTCTGTCACTGCGTACAGGAGGACAGGGTCCTATGCTGACCCTAAGCTAGGGCCCTGACTAATCCCTCTACCTGGAGGTACTGAGAATCCCTGAACCTCAGTAATCTAGTCCTGAGAAGGACCCCGATCACAACAGTAGGGGACAGGGTAGTAAACGCTTATACACAGTACTAGACGAACGAGACAGTACAAGGGGAAAACCAAAAACCACCTTGCATACAAAAACTAACACCACAATAACAGAGGGAGCACAAACGGGTAAGGAGAAAAATGATAAAGCGAGGAAGGGAAAAAAAAACACACCGAGTACACTTCGTTCCAAACTCTTCAATACCACGATCCGCTCTGATGGTCTGTATGAAATGCTTTCACCGACAACTACCCTATCAGACCGGCAGGTATTTGAAGGAGTCTCAATACTGCAGAATTAACTGCAGCTGGGTGAGGCTGGGCCTCGTCTAGCACAGAGAGAGAGAATTAACTCCCTCACTGCCGAAAAACACCAAGCACCAAAAACTCAGCTGCGAGAAGTCAGGCTGTGCAATCGCGACGATCTTCGTGGTGACACACCCGTGACAGTACCCCCCCTTCTACGAGGGGCCTCCGGACCCTCAGGGCCAGGTTTACCCGGGTGAGTCGTGTGGAAGGCCCGAATTAATCGGTCTGCGTTAATATCCGACGCAGGAACCCACATCCTCTCCTCAGGATCATAACCCTTCCAATGAACCAGGTACTGAAGGGACCGGCGATTAAAACGTGAATCGACGACTTTCGATACCTGAAACTCCAAGTTACCATTGACCACCACTGGAGGAGGAGGTAAAGGTGACGGTATCACCGGCGCCACATACCTCTTAAGCAAAGATCTGTGGAACACGTTGTGAATTTTAAACGTAGGGGGGAGGTCAAGACGGAATGCCACCGGATTAATTATAGAACTGATCCTATACGGACCGATGAACCTGGGACACAGTTTCCAGGAGGGAACCTTAAGTTTTATATTCTTGGTAGACAACTGTTGTGAAAGGACTTGAAATGAGTTCTGAGCAGAGGCTCCCTCTGGTGGTTACAAGCGGTACTGGACTGTCCAGTGAAGATTGTGAGGATTGGGAATCAGGTGTTACTAAATTTCTGAATTTCAAAAATAATTGTAAATTGTTTTTTGCCTTAAAATCTAAGTCCTCAGGGAACGCAGAGCAGCAGGTTCAAATTGTCATCTCTCTCCTGCGCGGCGATCCTCAGGATTGGGCTTTTTCCCTGACACCTGGGGATCCTGTTTTGAGTGATACTGTTGTGAATGGACTTGAAATGAGTTCTGAGCAGAGGCTCCCTCTGGTGGTTACAAGCGGTACTGGACAGTCCAGTACCGCTTGTAACCACCAGAGGGAGCCTCTGCTCAGAACTCATTTCAAGTCCATTCACAACACTAGTAACACCTGATTCCCAATCCTCACAATCTTCACTGGACAGTCCAGTACCGCTTGTAACCACCAGAGGGAGCCTCTGCTCAGAACTCATTTCAAGTCCATTCACAACAGTATGTACTGTTGTGAATGGACTTGAAATGAGTTCTGAGCAGAGGCTCCCTCTGGTGGTTACAAGCGGTACTGGACTGTCCAGTGAAGATTGTGAGGATTGGGAATCAGGTGTTACTAAGTTTCTGAATTTCAAAAATAATTGTAAATTGTTTTTTGCCTTAAAATCTAAGTCCTCAGGGAACGCAGCGCAGCAGGTTCAAATTGTCATCTCTCTCCTGCGCGGCGATCCTCAGGATTGGGCTTTTTCCCTGACACCTGGGGATCCTGTTTTGAGTGATACTGTTGTGAATGGACTTGAAATGAGTTCTGAGCAGAGGCTCCCTCTGGTGGTTACAAGCGGTACTGGACAGTCCAGTACCGCTTGTAACCACCAGAGGGAGCCTCTGCTCAGAACTCATTTCAAGTCCATTCACAACAGACAACCATACCCGATCGTTCACACTTAGGTCCGGACCAGACACTCTCCTCCTATCAGCCATACATTTGTATCGGTTCCCCATAGTACTCAGATTATTCAGCACCCCTCTCCACACTGAAGCGAGTAATGACGAAAATCGTTCCTCCTCAGGAACCCCCGAAGAGCCCCCCTACTAAAAGTACAAAACTGGGGGTGAAAACCATATGCCCCAAAAAACGAGGACTTACCAGTGGACTCGCTCCGCCTATTATTAAGAGCAAACTCCGCCAAAGGCAAGAAAGAAGCCCAGTCCTCCTGATTCTCTGACACAAAACACCGGAGATATGTCTCCAAGCTCTGGTTCAGACGTTCCGTCTGACCATTGGTCTGAGGATGAAAAGCCGATGAAAACGACAAATGCATCCCCCGCCGTGTACAAAATGCCTTCCAGAATTTGGACACAAACTGAGACCCCCGATCCGACACCACATTGGAGGGTACCCCGTGAAGCCTCACAATCTCCCCAATGAACCCCTGTGCAAGAGTTTTAGCATTAGGAAGAGCAGGAAGAGCGATAAAATGTGCCATCTTGCTGAACCTGTCCACTACCACGAGTATGACCGTTTTACCCGAAGACGGCAGGAGGTCCGTAATAAAATCCATAGACAGATGAGTCCAAGGACGCTCCGGGATCTTCAAAGGTAAGAGAGCCCCAGACGGACGGGTATGTGGGGTCTTAGAGCGCGCACAAACCCCACAGGACGCAACAAAAGTTACCACCTCCCTATGTAAGTTAGGCCACCAAAACCGACGCGAGAGGAGATCCACAGTTGCTTTACTCCCTGGGTGTCCTACCAAAGCTGAGTTATGGTGTGCCTCGATCACCTTTTGTCGCAACTGATCTGGAACAAACAGTCTCCCTGGAGGTCCAACAGGGGCGTCCCCCTGAGCCTCCAATACCTCCTCCTCAAGCTCAGAGTATACTGCCGACACCACCACCCCCTCCTGAAGGATAGGAACCGGGTCATCCGTATTCCCGGCCCCAGGAAAACTACGAGATAAGGCATCCGCCTTTACATTTTTTGACCCCGGACGATATGTGACGACAAAATTAAACCTGGTAAAAAACAACGACCACCTAGCTTGTCTGGGATTCAGACATTTAGCGGACTCAAGATATAACAGGTTCTTGTGATCGGTGATGACGGTGACCGGATGGACTGCCCCCTCCAAAAAATGGCGCCACTCCTCAAAAGCTAACTTAATGGCCAAGAGTTCCCTATTGCCGACATCGTAATTCCTCTCAGCGGACGACAATTTTTTAGAGAAAAAAGCACACGGATGCCACTTACCAGGGGACGAACCTTGTGATAATACTGCTCCCATCCCTACCTCAGAAGCGTCTACCTCTACAATGAACGGCTGTGACGCATCAGGTTGAATGAGTATGGGTGCCGAGGCAAAACATTTTTTCAAGGAGGAGAATGCTTGACAAGCCTTGTCAGACCACCTAGAAAAATCCGTCCCTTTTTTTGTCATGTCTGTGAGAGGTTTAACCATGGACGAGAAATTACGAATGAATTTCCGGTAATAATTAGCAAACCCCAGGAAACGTTGTAGTGCCTTAAGATTCTCTGGCAGATCCCACTCAAGAACTGCCCGCACTTTCCCAGGGTCCATGCGAAAGTCGGATGATGACACCAGAAAGCCCAAAAACTGGAGTTCCTGTACGGCGAACACACACTTTTCCCATTTGGCGTACAGTTTATTATCCCGCAAGATCTGTAACACCTGCCTAACATGGTCCTGATGAGACACAAGATCTGGCGAGTAAATTAAGATATCATCCAGATATATGACAACAAACTGTCCCACCAGGCGTCGAAAAATGTCATTAACAAAGTGTTGGAACACCGCCGGAGCATTAGTAAGACCGAATGGCATGACAAGGTTCTCATAATGCCCCTCCGGAGTGTTAAACGCCGTCTTCCACTCATCCCCCTCCTTCATCCTAATCAGATTGTACGCCCCCCTGAGATCCAACTTAGAGAACCATTTGGCGCCCACGATCTGATTGAAGAGATCGGGGATAAGTGGGAGCAGATACGGATCTCGGACCGTAATCCGATTAAGTTCACGGAAATCAAGGCAAGGGCGTAGGCCTCCATCTTTCTTCTTCACAAAGAAGAACCCCGCGGCCACCAGGGAAGATGAAGGTCTAATATGCCCCTTAGCCAAACTCTCTGAAATATAATCTTTCATGGCCTGCCTCTCAGGACCAGATAGGTTATACAACCTAGATTTAGGTAACTTGGCCCCAGGGAGCAGTTTTACAGAACAGTCATACACGCGATGAGGAGGTAGTTCCTGACACCCTTTCTCAGAGAATACATCCTCAAAATCCACCAGAAATGGAGGTAAGACTCTAGGAGCGACCGCACCGATGACCGTATTCATGCAGTTTTTATTACAGAATTCACTCCATTGGCTTATCTCTCTGGATTTCCAATTAATAACCGGGTTATGCTTAGTTAACCAAGGAAGGCCCAACACTATAGGAGTGGGAAGACCCTCCAACACGTAACAAGACAACAGTTCTTTATGTATCGCCCCCACTTGAAGATTTACGTTATGCACTACTTGTAAAAAACTTCCCTGACCGAGAGGCCTGGCGTTGATCGAGAATATGGGGATGGGTTTAGCCAACACACTCAATAGCATACCTTGAACCCGGGCAAACCGAGCGTCCACCAAATTAGCCCCGGCCCCACTATCCAGAAGAACAGATATCCTCTCAGTTCTCGTACCCACCACCACCTCCGCCGGTACGAGAAACTGAGACGAACCTAGGGACGAAATACCTACTCCCAGATTGCCGTCCACCACACAACCTGCAATCAATAGTTTTCCGACGACCCTTTACTCTGCAAAGGACGGGCTGGACACCCCCAATAAAATGTCCCTTTCTCCCGCAGAAGAAACACCTTCCTGTCTTGTGGCGCACCGCCGGTCCCCTCCCCCGAAATGATGTCCCTCCTAACTGCATAGGCTCCTCTGGACTGACCAGGGGAACCTCCATATAAGGGGTCCTTGTAGAAGGTGGAGTCATCACAGGGGGCGGAGTTACCCCACACCTCTCCCGAAGCCGTCTATCAATGCGAATAGCAAGGGCCATAGCGGCTTCCAGTGACGCGGGAGGGTCATACTGTGCCAATACATCCTTTAATTTGTCAGATAAACCTTGACAAAACTGGCTCCTAAGAGCCGGGTCATTCCACTGGGTGTCCGTGACCCACCTACGGAACTCCGAACAGAATTCCTCCGCCGGACGATCTCCCTGCTGGATCCTACGTAACTTAGATTCAGCAAGGGAGATCCGATCCGGGTCATCATATACGAGACCCAGAGCTGCGAAAAACCTATCCACTGACTGGAGAGCCGGGAGCCCAGAGGAAGAGAGAACGCCCATGATTGTGGGTCCCTTGTAGGAGCGAGATGACAATTCCCACCCTTTGTTCTTCACTCCCCGATGACCGTGGCCGCAGCCGAAAGTACAACTTACATGCCTCCCGGAAAACAAAAAACTTGTCCCGCCCCCTCCAGTAAACCTGTCAGGGAGAGCTACTTTAGGTTCTGGTCCGGCTTGCTCCGGGGGTACAAAACCTTGGACTTAACGTCCGCCAGCTCCATGGACAAACTCTGCAACTGCCGAGCTAGACTAGCTACTGGATCCATGGAGAATCTTTTGTCGGTTGGTGAAAATGTCACGCTGTCACTGCGTACAGGAGGACAGGGTCCTATGCTGACCCTAAGCTAGGGCCCTGACTAATCCCTCTACCTGGAGGTACTGTTAATGGTACAGAGGTCCAGGCCGCCAGCGTAACCCTACCTCCTGAGAATCCCTGAACCTCAGTAATCTAGTCCTGAGAAGGACCCCGATCACAACAGTAGGGGACAGGGTAGTAAACGCTTATACACAGTACTAGACGAACGAGACAGTACAAGGGAAAACCAAAAACCACCTTGCATACAAAAACTAACACCACAATAACAGAGGGAGCACAAACGGGTAAGGAGAAAAATGATAAAGCGAGGAAGGGAAAAAAAACCACACCGAGTACACTTCGCTCCAAACTCTTCAATACCATGATCCGCTCTGATGGTCTGTATGAAATGCTTTCACCGACAACTACCCTATCAGACCGGCAGGTATTTGAAGGAGTCTCAATACTGCAGAATTAACTGCAGCTGGGTGAGGCTGGGCCTCGTCTAGCACAGAGAGAGAGAATTAACTCCCTCACTGCCGAAAAACACCAAGCACCAAAAACTCAGCTGCGAGAAGTCAGGCTGTGCAATCGCGACGATCTTCGTGGTGACACACCCGTGACAATATGGTGGGTTATGTGGGGTCTCATACCGTTTATATAAAGGCTATGTGGGTGCTCACACTGTATACAAGGGGCTATGTAGGGCTCATACTGTACATAGAGAGCTTTGTAGGGCCTCATATCATATATAAGAAGCTGTATGGGGACTCATTGTATATAGGGGCTGTGTGAGGGCTCATATTGTATTAAGAGAGGCTGTGGAGGCTCATATTTTATACATGGGGCTATGTGTGGCTCATTCTGTATACATGGGGCTATGTGGGGGCTCATACTACATAGAGAGGGTTATGTGGGGGCTCAAACTGTATAAAGGGGCTATGTAAGGGCTCCTAATGTATACAGAGGGCTATGTGGGGGCTTATACTGTATGTAGGGGCAATGTGTGGGCTTTTACAGTATATCAAGTGCTGACTGGGGTGTCACGGTATGTAGGGGCTTTGTGGGGGCTCATATGGCATGTAAGGGAATGTCAGCTTACTTAATTCTGCTCAATATTATGTCATACATTTAATATTAAAGAAGTTGTCTACTACTTGGACAACTACTTCTTATACCCCTCACTTGGCCCCAATAAAATAAAAAAGCTTATGTTCACCTCCATTGCCGGCGCCGTTCCAGCGTTGTCTGCACACACTCTACCCAGGGCTCTCGTGCTGTTGTGACACCAGTGCCCAATCAGTGCTGGTGTCACAATACTCACCTCCTGTCGAATTGAGCAGGAGAATTACGTTAGAGATCAGCTGCAGCCCGGACTTCATCTTCATGTTCATTTTGTCTGAAGGCGGGGACAATGACACCAGCACTGATTGAGCGCCGGTGTCACAGCACCATATGAGTGCCGTGTATCAGAAGCCAATAGACCGTCCAACATACCTTAAATGGGACAGTTTCCATCCAAATCACATAAAAAACTCTATTGTCTACAGCCAAGCCATCAGATACAATCGTGTATGCTCCAATCCCATGGATAGAGACAAATACATTGGTCGCTTCAGAAGGACCTTTTTGAATCAGGGCTACCATCCAAGAACGATTGAAAACCAAATTACAAGAGCCACCAGAATATCAAGGAATCACCTGCTACATTACAAAGCTAAAGATGAAAATAACCGGGTGCCTCTAGTAGTCACCTACAATCCAAATCTTGAGGTGCTAAGGGGATCTGCACAGAAATTACAACCTTTACTACAAAAAGATGCCCGATTGCAATACATATTTCCAGACCCCCCACTACTGTGTTTTAGGCAGCCCCCAAATCTAAGAAGCATCAGTGTCTGAAGCTCCCTGTCTTCTCCAACAGCTACAGGAACCTTTCCTTGCAACAGAAAAAATGTAAAACCTGTCCATTTATAAAGACCATGGACAAGATAAAGATCCTCAACTTACATTAGGGCTACAAGATCCCAGGTACTTTCAGCTGCATCACACTTAATGTGGTGCACCTAATTATTTGTACTAAATGTCCAACTGGGGTCTGTATGGCGGGAGACCAGGTAAAAACTGAGAACAAGGATGAATTCTTGTGGCGCCCCTGAGGGTCCAGTCGCCACAGAGGTACTGCATCTCCTCCAGAGATGTGGTATTTCACTCTTCAGGTAAGGTGGAGACACTAAACCTGGCTCTGGCAACACTGCATCAATCACACACACTAGCTGAGTTCATCTAGCAAGCCTGCAGCTAGGAAAGGGTCCTAGATGGTGGGTGGAGCTTGTGAGTCAGAGCAGAAGTTAGAGGGAAGTTAGAAGCAGTCTTCCCTTTGGGGAGGAAGCAGACAGACGCATAGAGGCAGCTCTCCCATAGGGGAGAGGGGAAAGAGATAGAACCGTGCAGCAGGCTCTAAGTCTTGAGGAGCTGCTCACAGAGAGAAGGAAAGAAGGAAGGTTCCCTGGAAGGGAAAAGGAATTTCTGAGAGACATGGCTGAGCATAAGGCTACCCGTGGGGCTCGTTCCAGGACTGGCGGACGCCAGCTGGGAGAATCCAGGTCACAGAAGGGACTCGGCCCCTAGCCTAGTGAAGATCTTTAGGACTCAGCTAGCAAGCCGACAGCTGTGATAACTTTAGGGATCACAGCCACAACTGCAAGTATCTTCTCCGGGAAGGAAAGCTATATAAGATCAAGGAAACGCCTGGTTCACGTTGTCCTGCAGCATTCGCAGCTTTTAGACTGGACACTGCTTAGCGAGGTGCTGGAAAGGAAGAAAGGAGTGGGAATCAGCACAGTGAGACTGCCAGGGAAGGCATATACTGACAGGGAGCTTTTGGACTGGTGTTCTCCATCTGCCTGGGAGTTGGCTGGACTCCATACCTGGAGGACGTGGCACCAAGCAGGCACCTGTACTGCATGCACCTGAACTGTGAGTAAAGCCTTGGAAACTGCATCTGACTGTCTCCTCAAGTTCTTCCTGCATCACACACTCCACTCTGCTACATCTCCCAGCATCATTACTCTCTACAACACCTCTCTGCTCTGGGACAAGCTTTACCTGTGGGAAGCTATTCCAACTCTGCTGCATCACCACCAGTCCCAGAGGATCTGCACTGCAGCGCTGGTCACCTCTGACCAGAAACCACAGGTGGCGTCACGAACACTTTACTGCAAACTCTATTATCCCCTGTAAATATTCCACTTTTATTGGACGCCCAGGGCCATGGACCAAGTCACTGCTGCCGTGACACATCCCTTTGAGACACCGGCCCGGTACCGAGTATCCCACTGCCTTGGCGGGCGATCCATTCATAGCATGATGGACATTAAATAACTTGTTTTAAAAGGTAACTTTAAGTCTCAGAGAGACAGGGAGTATAAACTCATGACAACCTTTGACACACTCAGTGCAGGAATGAATGTGTCACATGGATTTATGTCTTTTTACATAAATTAAGGAATTAAAAGGTATCAACCACTGAGGACTCTCAATTCTAAATATTTTTATTATGCAAAAGAAGATTTTTCCCTTGATTGAAAGCTGTCTGAGGCCTCATAGTCTTATTTTTGGTTTACCTAGGTCAAGATATCTAGCATAGATCTGAAGATTGCTCTTTCATTCCTGAATCAAACTCTCAGGCTTTCAAGTCCTGTTAAATAAATGAAAAAGTGGAAGCAGTCCACTTTCCCAAGTGCCCAATCTCTGAAGTGCACAGTTTCCAACTTCCTGCAGTTGATCATTGTCACCAAAGTTCGGTCGAATTTCTTGCAGGGCTGGACAAGAGACATCATCGACTACTGGTGTCCATGTGTAAGGCATCCAGGGTGGTAGTCGTGGCAGCGGGCTGTACTGTTCCCACACCCTGGCGCCTCACAAATAAAACACAATGTCTTTTTCGCTGCACGTGCAATGCGCGCAGCAGAACACTCATAGTTGCTATCAGAGTTCCTTCAGTTCTGTTACTCGAGCTCCTAATTTCCCAGTTCCACAAAACACTTCGGAGTCACAGTCTTTTATCAACAGTTCAACTTTACTTATCAAAAGGGCACTCATCACCTTGGCAGCACAATTCACACAGAGCTGTTATGTTTCGGTAGCTGAGGAGGACAGGAACAACAGCAGGGCAGCCGAACACCTGAGATGTTGGTAACTGATGGGTTGCAGATTTCTAAACTAACGACACAACTAGAGGTAGCCGTGGAGCATTCCTACGTTGATCCTAGACACCTCGTCACAGCCTGAGAGATAACTACACATAAAGGCAGAAAGATGAAAGCTATCTGCCCCGGAGCAGATCCCCAAAGAAAATAGGAAGCCCCCAAACATATAATGGCGGTTAGACAAGATGAAAATACAAACATAGGCAGAAAATAGACTGAGCAAACGCTGGGGCCACAAGCTGACTAAATAGGATAGGACAGGAGAGATTACTTTCTGCAACCCAGAAAACCCTACAAAAATCCAACAATTCTGATACAAAAATACTGAGATCACACGATCTCGCCACCCACTAAATCAGATCTCAGTGTGAACAAAAACCAAGCCGCAGCCGCTGAAAAAACAGGAAAAAGCAAATGAGCAAATAACAGTGGCTGCAGATAAACTGTGAGGAGCTCAGGCCCCAGGAGGGGACCTGGCTGACCTCCACAAAAATGCAGAAAACAATGCAAAAAGCAAGCACAAAAAGAAAAGCAAAAATATCTTATCTGAAAGCAGGAGATGCAGGCAAGACTCCAGCAAACTTCCAAATGAACCAGGAACCACAATTGAGACAAGAACAATTGATCACCGGCAACCATCATGGGAGGGAACCTCCCTTATATCAGACCAGTCAGTGAACCCAGATTGCCACTCCTCGCTGAAAGGTTCAGTACTGTCTGTAACCACCAGAGGGAGCCTCTGCTCAGAAACCATCTTTAGCACATTCATAACAAAGAGCCTCGTATCCTGTACTTTCTCTGCCTTGAGGGCAGACTCTATTCTCTCTGTAATCTCTCTTTCTTTCCTCCCAATGTTCACGGCCATACCTCTAGTCAGACTCTGTTCTGTCTGCACCTTCCATTCCCCTGCCATTCAGTCTCTTTGTACAGTTCGTGTCCCATCTGTGCCTTCCATGTCACCAGCTCCCTGTCAGCCCCTCGTCCGGTTCCAATTGGGAAAGGTTCCAGTAATGCCATCTCAGATGCTCCCGCCCTGGTCTTAGACCCTGGATGGTTCCTGGGGATGGTCCTGTTGAGCTTAATGTCCGACTGCACTATTCTCCAGCCTGGGGCCCCTTACTGATGTACACAGCTTTATCCCCAAGTCCTGTATCTGTCTCCTGCACTGCATGCACCCTGACCTTAGGCTCCTTCTAACTCTAATCAGGAAGTGCCTCTCCTATACCTCCCTGCTCTGTGCTGCTCTGCTCTAACTTCTCCCCACTGAATACCCCCTTGCTGCCTGTGCCTAAACTGACACTATTATCTATCCTATTCTCTATCTCTAATGTGCCCCACTCTATTCTAACCCGCTATTTCTCTATGCTAACTTCTATCCCTAATCTTAAGCATATACACAGTACATGGCAGATTCATGACATCACAGTACATAAACATCCTTTCACTGCCCATAAATATATGAAAGCCAGTGGGAAGTCAAGCTATGTTCCGCAGCCCCTGAGTGTTGGATGACTCAAACTGTTGCTTTGAAGCTGGAGTAAGTGGATGGAAGGGTGCCAGACATGTCTCATGACATCTTCTGCAAGAAGATACTGTTGAACCATGGCTGAAACCTAAGCATGCAAGCCTTCATGACCAAGATATTCTTTGTGACATTGGTATTGGTGAATATCTGTAGAAGTTACTGAGATGTGGTGAAGTCAGCAGGTCTACACCTTTTTTTCTTTTTTGTGGTGAACTGTCCCATACAAAGGGAAGAGAGAAGTTTGACTGTGTCGTTAAGGAACACTCACTCTCATAGCAAAAAATCCTAAAGAGGTTCTTACAGTGGTGCAGGAACTCTCCCACATCATGACGAGCTACCGATTCTGAATTGGCCTGTGGTCAGTTACTTTCTAACAGAACAAGGAGTCTGCTTCAGAAGATGGACTCCAATACTTGCCCCAAGTAGTTTATTTGGGCAACTTTTACAGACTAATTGGATAAAATCAGTACTGGGAGCAGTGAGGACGAAGGTCAAGGATCTGTGTTGGGACCAATTCTTTTTAATCTGTTTATTAGTGACCTAGTGAATGGGATTGAGAGTAAAGTGCTGATGACATCAAACTATGAAGGATGGTAAAAACTGTGCTTAACTGCATAATATTACAGAACGAACAGCATACGATTTCTGCATGGGAAAACATGATAGATGAGGTTTAGTGTAGATAAATGTAGAGTAATGCACCTGGGACGGAGTAATCCTATTGCTGCATATACAATAAGTGGAAATAACTCGAGACTACAGAACAGGAGAAGGACTTGGGTTTTCTGGTTATTAGTAATCTAAGCAGCAGCCTTTATTGTCAAGCAGCAGCTGCAAAAGCAAACAAGATATTAGGATGTATAAAACGCGAGATAAAATCCTGCGATCCCAATATATTATTTCCTCTCTATAAATCACTTGTGAAGACAAATCTAGAATATGGGATCCAGTTTTGAGTTTCACATTTTAAAAAGGATATTCTAAAGTTATAGCTAGTTTAAATGCAGTCATGAGATTATAACAAGGGATGGAAGGCCTCTCATATGATGAGAAACTGGAAAACTTAAGCTTGTTTAGCTTAGAAAAAAACACCTCAGGGTTGTTCTCATTTATATGTATGTATAGCACACATTCATGTATACAAGTCTAGTCAATACAACGGACCGGCACATGACGTATTCATTCCAAAGACCTTACAAAGGACCAGAGGGCATTCATTATGTGAGGAGAAAAGGCGATTCTGGGAGCCAAATAGGAAGGGGTTATTTACAGTTAGAGCAGTGAGACTCGGGAATGCCCGACCACAAGAGTTAGTAATAGCAAGTGTAAAACCAGCTTTAGACATCATTAAATTAAGTAAGTTTGCAATTGAATTGCTTCATCTATCTGCTTTCATTCACCTGCAATGAGATCTTTTGTCTTTTACAGTGTACAGCTCGTTTCATTGGAGCTCGGCCACCAGACTCTGGCTATGAGTTACATTCCAGGAGATGAGTTAACTCTTAACATCCAAATCATCTCTGTCCAACCCATTGATTTCTGCCATCAGTTATCTGCTCATCTTCCTCTCAGCTTCTGAAGAGATGTTAAAAATCTTGCAAAATTACCAGTAACAAGATCAATGTGTGGGCATTGCGAAAACGTCTTCACGAAGCAGTCTAAATGATGAGTTGATTGGAAAGACAGTCGGTTCCCTTTAGTGCAGGGGTCTCAAACTCGCGGCCCGCAGGCCAACTGCGGCCCTCGGGACACTGGTTTGCGGCCCCCACCTCATGGGCCCTGTACCATACTTTGCGGAGGATGACCACTGGGGGAGGATGAACGCTGGGGGAGGATGAGCGCTGGGGAGGATGAGCGCTGGGAGAGAATAAGCGCTGGGGAGGATGGCGCTGGGGAGGATGAGCGCTGGGGAGGATGAGCGCTGGGGGAGAGCGCTGGGGGAGAATAAGCGCTGGAGGAGGATGAGCACTGGGGAGGATGAGCACTGGGGGAGGATGAGCGCTGGGGGAGGATGAGCGCTGGGGGAGGATGGGCACTGGGGAGGATGGGCGCTGGGGGAGGATGGGTGCTGGGGGAGGATGAGCGCTGGGGGAATGATCTCTGGGGAGAATGAGCGCTGGGGGAGGATGAGCGCTGGGGGAATGAGCGCTGGGGAAGAATGAGCGCTGGGGAGCATGAACGCTGGGGGAGGATGAGCGCTGGGGAAGATGAGCGCTGGGGGAGAATAAACACTGGGGGAGAATGAGCGCTGGGGGAATGACTTCTTGCTGTTAACCAGTTAATGTTTACTTGTCCACCACACTGCAGTGTCAAAAGAGGAAGACAGCGAGACAGGCAGCAACATCACATCAGAGAGCTCTTGACCTCGAAACAGAAAATCCTCAGATCCTGGTATTGTAACATAATATTAAGGATAATATTTATTCACTGATATTGAGCTATTAACTCCACAGCACTATACATACATCATCAACACTGTCCCCATTGGGACATTTGATAACATTGGAATGTTTTTGTAAGAGCTTTTCTTGTGGAAAACCTGATGCGGCACAGCCTCACCCAGAGTCTACCACCAGCGGCCCCCGGGTAAATTGAGTTTGAGACCCCTGCTTTAGTGTGACCTTTCTTGCAGCCAGTCGTAATCGTATAGTGGTTAGTACTCTGCGTTGTGGCCGCAGCAACCCCGGTTTGAATCCGGGTCACGGCACATTTTAATAAATATTTTTTCCTAAAATGTAAATGAATCAGAAGTAACACTCTTAGTAAAATTACTGCACACGAAAATTTGATGGAACAATGTACAAATAAATTTTGTTTTCTACAATAGTTCACGTGATGAACATACGGGTGCTATGGTGCACATCTGCAGATGCAAAAAGATAGAGAGAGTGACACACATAGCGCGCCATGCCATTTCTTTCCACTTATGCACAGCGCTATACATAATAATATAAGATACTATGTAATAAGAGACAGTGGCAGGGCCGCCATCAGGGCATTACTGCCCTTACTGCTGTGTGGGGCCTGGTGAACAACAGTACCAAGGGAAACCCGGTCCCCCCCTCCCCTCTTGTGCTTCTGCTTTATCCCATCCAGTGCTGGGAGTTTTTCTTGGAGCTCCACAGCCATCTAACCTGGTCAGCTGCGCAGCTTCCGTTTCCTCCGCTCTCTGGACTTCCGGTCAGGTGACATCGCGTATGCGATGATGTCATCACGCATGCGCCGTCCTGTACAAGGACACCAGAAGCAGAGTTGAGCCTCCAGGGGCTCATCAGTGAAGTATGAAAATTGTTTTTTATTTTTTCTTTATAAAATGAATTAAATGGTGAGGGGGAGGTGGAGGCAGACTGCAAGTGATGGAGGGAGATTGTAAATGATGAAGTGGTGAGGGGGACTGCAAATGACAAAAGTCTAAAGGGTGAGGTCATGTCAAAAGACAGTTAGGGTATGTTTCCACTATCAGGAAACAGTCCGGATTAGCTGCGTGTTTGACGCTGTGCGTTGGCGCAGCGTCAAACACGCAGCGTCCAGATGTTACAGCATAGTGGAGGGGATTTCAAGAAATCCCGTCTCCACTATGCTGCAAAACACGCAGGCGGAAGACCTGCGTTTCCGGACATGCGCACGTCTTTTCAGACCGCAGCATGTCCTAGTCCCTTGCGGCGACGCTGCGTGCGTTCAGAAGGGGGCGGGGCGGGGCTTTGGGCGGAGCGGAATTTCCGCTCCGTCCAAAGCGCTGTGTTTCCATACCATGGAAACACAGCCTTAGTGCTTTTTAGTGTGACCCTTTACATCATGCACCTGATATTATCCAAGCAATTGCCATAACTACCTAGGTTTACCTTTTTTCTCTCCGCCTTTGTCCCCTGTCCTTTGACATATTTTCATACAATAATATTATGTGCCTCCCTCTCTCAAGTTTTTCTTGCCCTGTTTTTTTAATTTCTCATCATGATTTTTAATTGATTGTTATAAATAAATATCTAAATTTTAAACCTTCTTCAGCTGGAATCTCTTCATGTCTAGCGGTTATCACTGCAATAGACTATGTTGACATAACAGTATCTTGAAGTGTCTAAAGAATATTAAGCATTTTGGACATCCTGTTGTATATTCTGGTCATTCTGTTTTTTAACTTCATAAATCTGGAGTAATTTTATTTTTTTGTGTTTCCGTGCCTTCCTCCAAGAACTATAACATTTTCATTTCCTTTTTGACATTAATTTTACCATATAGTGCACAGAAAAATGTGAACGAAAATCCCTTTGTTACATAGTTACATAGTTATTAAGGTTGAAGGAAGACTTTAAGTCCATCTAGTTCAACCCATATCCTATCCTAACCTGCCCTAACATGTTGATCCAGAGGAAGGCAAAAAAAAACCAAGTGGCAAACAGTAAGCTTCACATTGGGGAAAAAAATTCCTTCCCGACTCCACATACGGCAATCAGACTAGCTCCCTGGATCAACGCAGTATCTAGGAAACTAGTGAATATAGCCTGTAATATTATACTTTATCAAGAAAGGCATCCAGTCCCTTCTTAAATTTTAGTAAGGAATCACTCATTACAACATTAGACGGCAGAGAGTTCCATAGTCTCACTGCTCTTACAGTAAAGAATCTGCGTGTAAGGTTCTGTGTACATGTTCCTGAAACTCAGTTTGTTCGTCAGCCATTTTACTTTCTGTCTTGCTGCAGCTATCTTGCCCTCAGTCAATATGGAGTTTCCAGCTTGCATGTTCCCGCCCTGATTCTCTCCTTTTGCTTCTTAAGCAGCCACAGCTGAGCAATCAGTGCTTCAGAATCTAGCCTGCAGTGAACCTGTGCCCTGACTCCTGAAGCCTTGGACCTTGTACTCCAGCTATTCCTACTGAGGAACTCTGAAGCACTTGTGGACTCTGAACCCTGCTCTTTGAAAGACCCACGTTTGCATGGACTTACAGTAACAGAGAAGAAGATCCTGAACCTGTTGTGGAGAGTGATTGCTGAGCTTAGATTACTCTGGCCTGCTGTGTCTCCTGCTTCTGTGTCTGCAAACTGTGTGACTATTTTTGCCAACTTGTATGAAGTAATACAAGACTTTCTATATCAAACCTGTGTCTCATGTATTTTCATCGCACCCAAGCACAAGACGCTATATGAACTGTACTATACACATTACAAGATTCTGAAGCCAAACGTTAGTGTCTGCTGGGTCTGGAAAGGCTGTGTCTGCTGTAACTGTGGATATCGGATGTCCGGTTGTACTTTCTGTGATGACAGTGGTTGTGACTTCTCACAACCATTCCAGGTGAGCAATTCCCTTAAGTTTTTTTTTCTGCAGTGTTACCACAGGTAAACACTATTGTTTTTTTTTTCTTTTCTCTTTTTTGTCTGCTGTAACTGTGGATATCAGATGTCCGGTTGAACTTTCTGTGATGACAGTGGTTGTGACTTCTCACAACCATTCCAGGTGAGCAGTTCCCTTAATTTTTTTTTCTCTCTGCAGTGTTACCACAGGTAAACACTATTGTTTTTTTTTTCTTCTCCTCTCCTTCCAGTACTCCTGTTTTAAAAGATCTGGAAAATGGAGGCCCGCATAAAGGAACTTTGCGGAGTGACTGATAATATCCTTGCAGATTTGCAGAATATAAAGACCCGTTTTGCAAGCCTACAGGACCTCACTAATTACAATTTGCAAGTGTTTGGACAGACTGCCCAGGATTTGCGAGCCAGGATTGAGGCTCTAGAGGAGCGAGTCCAGGCTCCTGCCGTAGCCCGAGTTCTGGGATTCCCAAGTTGCCCCCTTTTCGTATTGGCGGTGAACGTGAGAAATTCAGGGGATTTATTAATCAATGCAATCTTTTTTTTTCTGCACATGCTTCACAATTTCCCACTGAACGATCTAAGGTGCTTACTATAATTATGTTGCTTACCAACAAGGCTTTGATGTGGGCAAACCCTCTGATTGAGACGGAGGATGATTGTTTGAATCACCTTGATGCTTTTATTTCAGCCATGGGGCAGGTGTTTGATGACCCCAATCGAGGTGCAACAGCTGAAGCAGCCATGTTAGCTTTGCGCCAAGGTAAGCACTCGGTAGCTGAATATGCCTTGGATTTCAGGAGATGGGCCCTTGATACCACCTGGGACAGTTCCGCCAAAAAATCTATTTTTCGAAAGGGGTTATCTCCACTGATTAAGGATGAACTTGCTCGTGCCGACCCTCCCACTGCGTTAGGTGACTTTATTAACTACTGCATCCGTATTGATACTCGTCTGACTGAACGCAGGCAAGAGAGATGGTTCGAAAGCAATCGCACTAACCTTTTCCTACCTTCCTCTCCAGCTAAGGAACCTTTGAGTAGGATTACACGGGAACCTGAACCTGAACCCATGCAGGTAGACTCTTTACAACGACGGGTTAGTGATGCACGCAAGGAACATCGTTTTAAGGAGAATCTATGTTTCTATTGTGGTAAGTCAGGGCACTTCATTATAAACTGCCCCAGCCGTTCTCGTAAGACTACTGCAGCACTCATTCACTGTGAGTGTTGCGAGAGGGGATCTGTCAGGTCCGAGCCTCAGGCTCCAGAGAGATCTGCAGCAACAGATCTTGATTTCTCGGACTTAAACTCCGTTACCTCTGAGGACGTTGACTGTGTAAACGCTGCCATTTTTCAAGTTTCCTCAGCGGTGTCCCAGCTGAGTTGTAAGAAAAACAATTCTCATTGCTCTCTTTCCATCAAACTCTGGGTTGACTCAGCTTGGGTGTCTAGCTCTGCTATGATCGACTCAGGGGCAAGTGGAAATTTTATGGATGTCTCCTTTGCTCTGAAACAGGGGATACGTTCAGTGAAGAAGGCTACTCCAGTACAGATGGAAACTGTGGATGGCTCCCTGCTGACCTCTGGACCAGTGGATCAGGAAACAGAGCCTTTGAGGGTTCTCATGGGTAAAGATCATCAAGAGAAACTGTCCTTTATGCTTATCTCTTCTCCCACTTTCCCATTATTCTAGGGCTACCATGGCTGCAGGCTCAGAATCCTACCATTAACTGGGAGACCAAGGAATTACACTCTCCAGAGAAACAGATGAGTCCAAAAGTTTCAGCTTGCTCTGTTCCTAAAGGAACCATGTCAGTCCCTGAACTACCAGCTGTATACCAGGACTATGTGGATTTATGTGACAAGAAGAACGCTGACCAGCTTCCTCCTCACCGTCCATATGATTGTCCAATTGAATTATTGCCTGGAGCAGAGATACCTTTTGGTAAGATCTACCCCCTGGCGGGGCCCGAGCTAAAGGCTTTAAAGGATTACATAGACGAAAATCTAGCCAAGGGCTTCATACGCCCCTCTTCATCTCCTGCAGGTGCACCCATCTTCTTTGTAAAGAAGAAAGATGGATCTCTGAGACCCTGCGTAGATTATAGGGAACTCAATAAGGTTACTATTAGAAACCGTTATCCATTGCCTTTAATCCCTGAGTTATTGGAGAGAGTGCGACATGCCAAAATTTTCTCTAAACTAGATCTTCGTGGGGCCTATAACTTAGTCCGTATTAGACCTGGGGATGAATGGAAGACTGCATTCAGGTCACGCTATGGACACTTTGAATATCTAGTTATGCCTTTTGGTCTGAGTACCGCCCCAGCCACTTTCCAACACTTGGTGAATGACATCTTCAGGGATCTCCTAGATACATTCGTGGTGATTTATTTGGATGATATTCTAATTTTTTCTAACTCCACAGAGGAACATCATGGACATGTGAGAATGGTCTTGGAACGTCTAAGACAAAATCATCTTTACATCAAACTTGAAAAGTGTGAATTCCATAGGACCGAAATTCAATTTCTGGGGTATGTACTGTCTACACAAGGAATTAGTATGGATGGAAGCAAAACCCAAGCCATCAAGGATTGGCCAAGTCCTAGAAATGTGAAGGAGGTACAGCGCTTCATCGGGTTTGCCAACTTCTATAGACGTTTCATTAGGAATTTCTCTGAGGTAGTGTCACCTATCACCCAACTTACCCGGAAAGAGTCTAGGTTCTCCTGGACTCCCCAAGCCCAGGAAGCATTTTCCCGTCTAAAAGATAAATTTACCACTGCACCTATCCTAGTACATCCCAACCCGAGCTTGCCTTCATAATAGAGGTGGATGCTTCAGACTGTGCCGTTGGAGCTATACTCTCTCAGAGAACAGGTGAGAAGAATGTCTTGCATCCCTGTGCCTTCTTTTCCCAGCAGTTGTCTTCGGCTGAGAGGAACTACGATGTGGGCAATAGAGAGTTGTTGGCCATTATTGCCGCCTTCAAAGAATGGAGACACCTTCTTCAGGGAGCTGCACAGCAAATAGTCGTCCTGACAGACCATCGTAACCTTGAATTTATCAGGTCGGCTAAGTGCCTGACTCCTCGCCAGGCTCGCTGGAATCTTTTCTTAAACCAATTTAATTTTATCATTTCTTATAGACCAGGATCGCGCAATGGAAAGGCTGATGCACTCTCTAGGATTTACTCAGCAGAGACACGTCCAATTACTCCTCCTAAGACTATTCTTCCTGACTCTAGATTCCTAGGAGTGATTCATAATCAAGACCTACTTAAGGACATCAAGGAAGCATACCATGCGGATTCCTTTTTGCCACAACCCCCAAGGGACGTAAGTCTTGTCTTTAAGAATGGTGTGTGGATTCAGGGACAACGCCTGTATATTCCTGAAACAGTCAGATTGAGAGTATTGCAACTCATTCACGATTCCAAGATAGCTGGGCATAGAGGAATTCTAAAGACACAGGAATTCCTTTCTCGTTTCTTTTGGTGGCCCACTTGCAGGAAGGATGTTTTAAACTATGTCACTTCATGTGAAGTCTGTGCAAGATGCAAAACACCTCGCTCCTCACCAACTGGTCTGTTACAGCCTCTTCCCACCCCATCCCGCCCGTGGGGATCCATTTCTATGGACTTCATTGTGGAGTTACCAACCTCTCAAGGGAAGAACACCATTCTAGTGGTGGTTGACCGTCTAACAAAGGCAGCTCATTTTATCCCTTGTGTCGGCTTACCCACTGCAAAACAGACATCAGATTTGATGATTAAAGATGTGTTTCGCTTACATGGAGTACCGGATGAGGTTATTTCGGATCGAGGGGTGCAATTCACTTCTAGGTTTTGGCAAAATTTCTGTGCAGCATTGGACATTAAAGTAAACCTTTCTTCTGCTTTTCATCCCCAGACTAATGGACAGACCGAACGAACCAATCAAACCCTGGAGCAGTATCTCCGCTGCTTTATCTGCCACCTACAGGATGATTGGGTGGATCTACTTCCATTAGCTGAGTTCTCTTATAACAACTCTCAGAGTGCGTCCACTAAGCAGTCTCCTTTTTACTCTAATCTAGGTTATCATCCTAACATTCTACCACGATTTCCCATAGAAACGCCTTTACCAGCAGTGGCTGAAAGAATCACGTCTTTACAGAAGAATATGGATCTTCTAAAGGAGAATCTGGAATCGGCTCAGGAAAGGTACAAGAAAGCAGCAGATAAATTTTGTAAACCTGCACCAGCTTTCAAGGTAGGAGACTTGGTCTGGCTGTCAACCAGAAATCTTAAGTTAAGGATTCCATCATCTAAGTTGGGACATAAGTACATTGGACCCTATAAAATCAGTAAAATTATAAGTGCTGTTGCTTGTCGTCTTCAACTGCCCAGAACTATGAGAATCCACCCTGTCTTTCATGTATCCCTACTAAAGGCTGCGACACCCAATACGTTTCCTGGACGTTCTTCTCCTTGCCCTGACCCAGTGCTAGTCGATGGTCAGGAAGAATTTGTGGTGGAAAGGATTTTAGATTCCAGGTTGTATAGAAATCAGTTACAATATCTGATTAAATGGCAGGGCTACCCAGTGGAGGACAACTCATGGGAACCAGTCAATAACGTTAATGCTCCTCGCTTGCTCCGTCAGTTTCATCAGAGGTACCCACACAAGCCTGGTCTGAGGTCATCCGGAGGTTGTCCCTAAGGGGGGAGTAATGTAAGGTTCTGTGTACATGTTCCTGAAACTCAGTTTGTTCGTCAGCCATTTTACTTTCTGTCTTGCTGCAGCTATCTTGCCCTCAGTCAATATGGAGTTTCCAGCTTGCATGTTCCCGCCCTGATTCTCTCCTTTTGCTTCTTAAGCAGCCACAGCTGAGCAATCAGTGCTTCAGAATCTAGCCTGCAGTGAACCTGTGCCCTGACTCCTGAAGCCTTGGACCTTGTACTCCAGCTATTCCTACTGAGGAACTCTGAAGCACTTGTGGACTCTGAACCCTGCTCTTTGAAAGACCCACGTTTGCATGGACTTACGGTAACAGAGAAGAAGATCCTGAACCTGTTGTGGAGAGTGATTGCTGAGCTTAGATTACTCTGGAATGCTGTGTCTCCTGCTTCTGTGTCTGCAAACTGTGTGACTATTTTTGCCAACTTGTATGAAGTAATACAAGACTTTCTATATCAAACCTGTGTCTCATGTATTTTCATCGCACCCAAGCACAAGACGCTATATGAACTGTACTATACACATTACACTGCGTCTGTGATTATGACTAAACCTTCTTTCCTCCAGACGTTGAGGATGCCCCCTTGTCCCCGTCACAGGTCTAAGAGTAAAAAGATCATTAGAAAGGTCTTTGTACTGTCCCCTCATATATTTATACATTGTAATAAGATCACCCCTAAGCCTTCGTTTCTCCAAACTAAATAACCCCAAGTGTAATAACCTGTCTTGGTATTGCAGACCCCCAGTTCTCTAATAACCTTGGTCGCTCTTCTCTGCATCTGCTCCAGTTCAGCTATGTCTTTCTTATACACCGGAGACCAGAACTGTACACAGTATTCTAAGTGTGGTCACACCAGTGACTTGTATAGAGGTAAAATTATGTTCTCCTCATGAGCATCTATGCCTCTTTTAATGCATCCCATTATTTTATTTGCCTTTGCAGCAGCTGCCTGACATTGGCCACTAAATGTGAGTTTGTCGTCCACCCATACACCCAGGTCTTTTTCAGTGACAGTTTTGCCCAGTGTTTTACAATTAAGCACATAATTATACATCTTGTTTGTTCTACCCAAGTGCATGACCTTACATTTATCCCATTAAAGCTCATTTGCCATTTTTCAGCCCAAGCCTCTAGTTTACATAAATCCTCCTGTAATATAAAATTGTCCTCCTCTGTATTTATAACCCTGCAGAGTTTAGTGTCATCTGCAAATATTGAAATACTACTCTGTATGCCCCCTACAAGGTCATTAATAAATATGTTAAAGAGAAGCAGCCCCAATACTGACCCCTGTGGTACCCCACTGCTAACCGTGACCCAGTCCGAGTGTGCTCCATTAATAACCACCCTTTGTTTTCTATCTATGAGCCAGTTCTTAACCCACTTACACATATTTTCCCCTATCCCCATTGTTCTCATTTTATGTATCAACCTTTTGTGTGGCACTGTATCAAAAGCTTTTGAGAAGTCCATGAACACCACGTCCACTGCATTCCCTTGGTCCAGTCCTGAACTTACCCCTTCATAAAAGCCTATCAGATTAGTCTGACAAGAACGGTCCCTCATAAACCCATGCTGATACTGTGTCATGAGGTTATTCAGCCTCAGATCCTCCAATATAGTATCCCTTAAAAAACCCTCCAGGATTTTACCCACAGTAGATGTTAAGCTCACTGGCCTATAATTTCCAGGTTCAGTTTTTGCCCACTCTTTGAATATTGGCACCACATTTGCTATACGCCAGTCCTGTGGTACAGACCCCGTTATTATGGAATCTTTAAAGATTAAAAATAATGGTCTATCTATGACTGTACTTAATTCTTGCAGTACTCGGGAGTGTATCTCCCCCACCTCATTGTAGATTGTAAGCTCTCACGAGCAGGGGCGACTTATTTTGCGTTAATTATTGTATTGTTAACGTTGTTACTTATGACTTGTGTTCTGAAACTGCTAAACTGTAAAGCGCTGCGGAATATGATGGCGCTATATAAATAAAGATTATTATTATTATTATCCCATCCGGGCCCGGGGATTTGTCAATTTTAGTGATTTTTAGACGCCGCCGTACTTCTTGCTGGGTTAAGCAGGTGACATTTAATGGAGAAATTTTTTTTTATCACTGATCATGTTATCTGTCATGGGATTTTCTTGTGTAAATACAGTTGAAAAAAAGTCATTTAGCATATTGGCTGTTTCCTCATCCTCATCCACCATTTCACCCAGACTATTTTTAAGGGGACCAACACTATCATTTTTTAGTTTCTTGCTATTTATGTAGTTAAAGAATATTTTGGGATTATTTTTACCTTCTCTGGCAATGAGTCTCTCTGCCTCAATCTTTGCTGTCTTGATTTGCTTTTTACAGAATTTATTCAGTCTTCTGCATTTATTTAATTCCTCATCACTACCTACTTGCTTTAATTCCCTAAACGCTTTTTTTTGTCCCTTATTGCCCCTTACAGTCTTTTTTAGCCATAGTGGTTTCCTCCTTTTTTTAGCTTTTTTTCCCCATAGGGTATATACTTGACGGCCCCTTTTCGGGAACTTAAAACGCCCCCCTTTTTCTTTGTGTATTTTTTGTTCGGATTCGCCCAGTTTTTTGCCAAGATCACTCTTCCGTTGGAAAATTTGCCTTCCGAATTTGTGTCCTTGTAACCCCCGACTACACCTTTAAAAGGATACTAAAAGTATTTTTTTGTGATCATATTACCCGGGAAACCCCAACCCTTTTTTTGATATGGGGTTTGGCCTGTTGGGATAATATTGGTTTTTGCATGCCCCCCCTTTTTTTGGGTCCGAACTTTTGTAAAAGGAAATTGTCTCTCTAGTTGAAAAAAAAACTTTTTCCCTTTTGTGGAAAAGGGTTTCTTTTCCCCAAATGTTTTGGGATTTTAAAGTCCCCCATAATAATGACTTCCCTTTGGGTTTGCTGCTTCATCTTTTCTTTTACGGGAATTGTCTGTTCCTTCCTTATTTTAGGAATTTTAAATAATTTAAAACCCCTATCAGTAATTTTGTATTTTTCCCCCCTCCCCAAATCCCCCAAACCCACAGAGACTCTAATCTTCTTAGTTCACAAAAATCACCAGGATGGGTTTTAAGGAGTTTTTTCATATAAAAGCACCCCCACCTGCTTTTTTTTCGGTAATTTTAAACAGACTTGCCCCGTAAATTTAACCGCCAGTGTGTCTCTCATCCAGCCCGTTCAGATACCCCACCATGTCTATTATTTTTCCAACAAAATTAATTCTATTCCCCCATTTTTCTGTGAAGTTCTGGGTTGTTACTGCACTTTAGTATTCTTGAACCCCTATTCTTAAATTAAATGTTTAACCCCCCCCCTGCCCCCCCCCCCAATTTCTTATTTTTGCCCCGGTTTTATCTGTACTGCCTTCCCCCCTATAAAATTTAATACCCTCCCCCCCTCCCTGTTTAAAAAACTCCTCCAACCTTTTACCCCTTTTCCCCCCAGCTGCACCCTCCCCCTTGAGGTGCAGCCCCTCCCTGCTAGAACCGTAGCCAACTGGAAAAATTGGCCCCGTTCTCCGGAACCCAAACCCCCCCCTTTTCCACACCAATTCTTGAGCCCTTATTAACCCCCCCTAATCCCGGCCCTCTCTGGGGTGGCACGTGGTACAGGCAGTATTTTTAAAAATTTCCCGTTGGGGTCCTTGCTTTAAGCTTGCACCTAAATTTCCGAAATCTCTTTAAGGACCTTCCCCTCAACTTTGTATTTTTCCAATGACAAAATGGGATAAGATTAAAAAAAAAGCAATTCGCAAGTTTTTTTGGGTTTTTTTTATGTGTTTTCTGCGTGGCAAAATTTATTGACGCATGATTCAAAAAAGGGGTTTTGGGTCCAAAAAGATAATCAGCGTTTAACAGTATGTTGCGTCTGGCAAAATTTTAAAAGGCCACTGCAAATTTTTTTTTCTGATTTTTTTTTTTAGGG
>JARQOD010007911.1:0-37635 GCA_033576555.1 Oophaga sylvatica
TGTGGAGGTGTGTCCCTACTCTTACAGTGGGGCGGTGTATGTGGAGGTGTGTCCCCTACCTCTTAAGTGGAGCGGTTGTATGTGGAGGTGTGTCCCTACCTCTTACAGTGGGGCGGTGTATGTGGAGGTGTGTCCCCTACCTCTTACAGTGGGGGGTATGTGGAGGTGTGTCCCCTACCTCTTACAGTGGGCGGTGTATGTGGAGGTGTGTCCCCTACCTCTTACAGTGGAGCGTGTATGTGGAGGTGAGTCCCCTACCTCTTACAGTGGGGCGGTGTATGTGGAGGTGTGTCCCCTACCTCTTACAGTGGGGCGGTGTATGGGAGGTGTGTCCCTACCTCTTACAGTGGGGCGGTGTATGTGGAGGTGTGTCCCTACCTCTTACAGTGGGGCGGTGTATGTGGAGGGTAGTTCCCCTACCTCTTACAGTGGGCGGTGTATGTGGAGGTGGTCCCCTACCTCTAACAGTGGGGCGGTGTATGTGGAGGTGTGTCCCCTACCTCTTACAGTGGAGGGAGTGTATGTGGAGGTGGGGTCCCCTACCTCTTACAGTGGAGCGATGTATGTGGAGGTGTGTCCCCTTACCTCTTACAGTGGAGCAGTGTATGTGGAGGTGTGTCCCCTAACTCTTTTCAGTGGGGCGGTGTATGTGGAGGTGTGTCCCCTACCTCTTACAGTGGGCGGTGTATGTGGAGGTGTGTCCCCTACCTCTTACAGTGGGCGGTGTATGTGGAGGGGTGTCCCCTACCTCTTACAGTGGCGGTGTATGTGGAGGTGTGTCCCCTTACCTCTTACAGTGGAGGAGGTGTATGTGGAGTTGTGTCCCTTACCTCTTACAGTGGAGGCGGTGGGATGTGGAGGTGGGGTCCCCTACCTCTTACAGTGGGGCGGTGTATGTGGAGGTGTGTCCCCTACCTCTTACAGTGGGGCGGTGTATGTGGAGGTGTGTCCCCTACCTCTTACAGTGGAGCGGTGTATTGGAGGTGTGTTCCCTACCTCTTACAGTGGGGCGGTGTATGTGGAGGTGTGTCCCCTACCTCTTACAGTGGGGCGGTGTATAGTGGAGGTGTGTCCCCTACCTCTTACAGTGGGCGGTGTATGTGGAGTGTGTCCCCTACTTTTTACAGTGGGGCGGTGTATGTGGAGGTGTGTCCCCTACCTCTTACAGTGGGCGGTGTATGTGGAGGTGTGTCCCCTACCTCTTACAGTGGAGCGGTGTATGTGGAGTGTGTCCCCTACCTCTTACAGTGGGGCGGTGTATGTGGAGTTGTGTCCCCTACCTCTTACAGTGGGGCGGTGTATGTGGAGTGTGTCCCCTACCTCTTACAGTGGGGCGGTGTATGTGGAGGTGTCCCCTACCTCTTACAGTGGGGTCGGTTATGGGAGGTGTGTCCCCTACCTCTTACAGTGGAGCGGTGTATGTGGAAGTGTGTCCCCTACCTCTTACAGTGGACAGTGTATGTGGAGGTGTGGTCCCCTACCTCTTACAGTGGGGCGGTGTATGTGGAGGTGTGTCCCCTACCTCTTACAGTGGGCGGTGTATGTGGAGTGTGTCCCCTACCTCTTACAGTGGAGCTGTGTATGTGGAGGTGTGTTCCCCCTACCTCTTACAGTGGAGCGGTGTATGTGGAAGGGGTGTCCCCTACTCTTACAGTGGGGCAGTGTATGCGGAGGTGTGTCCCCTACCTCTTACAGTGGGGGTGTATGTGGGTGTGTCCCCTACCTCTTACAGTGGGGGCGGTGTATGTGGAGTGTGTCCCCTACCTCTTACAGTGGGGTGGTGTATGTGGAGGTGTGTCCCCTACCTCTTACAGTGGGGCGGTTGTATGTGGGTGTGTCCCCTACCTCTTACAGTGGGGCGGTGTATGTGGAGGTGTGTCCCTACCTCTTACAGTGGGGGTGTGTATGGGAGGTGTTGCAAACGATCTGCGTTAATGTCAGACGCAGGAACCCACGTCCTCTCCTCTGGACCATACCCCTTCCAATGCACCAAGTACTGAAGGGACCGCGATTCAGACGTGAGTCAATGATCTTTGACACTTGAAACTCCAAGTTACCATTGACCACCACTGGAGGAGGAGGTAGAGGTGATGGATGACTGGTGCCACGTACCTCTTAAGTAATGACTTGTGGAACACATTATGAATTTTAAACGTAGGAGGAGGTCCAGACGAAAATGCCACAGGATTAATTATGGAACTGATCCTGTACGGCCCGATGAATCTGGGGCCCAGCTTCCAGGAGGGAACTTAAGTTTTATATTCCTGGTAGACAACCATACCAGATCGTTCACTTTAAGATCTGGACCAAAACTCTCCTCCTATCAGCCAAACTTTAAACGGTTCCCCATAGCACTCAGATTATTCAATACACCTCTCCACATGAAGCAAGTGACGACAGAAAACGCTCCTCCTCAGGAACCCCAGAAGGGCCCCCCCCATTGAATGTACAAAACTGGGATGAAAACCATATGCCCCAAAAAACGGGACTTACCAGTGGACTCGCTCCGCCTGTTGTTAAGAGCGAACTCTGCCAGAGGCAAGAAAGAAGACCAGTCCTCCTGGTTCTCTGAACAAAACACCGAAGATAAGTCTCTAGGCTTTGATTCAGACGCTCTGTCTGACCATTGGTCTGCGGATGAAAAGCCGAGGAAAATGACAATTGCATCCCCCGACGTAAACAAAATGCCCTCCAAAACTTGGACACAAACTGAGACCCCCTATCTGACACCACATCAGAAGGCAACCCATGAAGTCTCACAATCTCCCCAATGAACACCTGCGCCAGAGTTTTAGCATTAGGGAGGGCAGGAAGAGCATGAAATGTGCCATCTTACTGAACCTGTCAACAACCACCAGTATGACAGTCTTCCCTGACGACTGAGGAAGGTCCGTGATGAAGTCCATAGACAAATGAGTCCATGGACGCTCCGGAAGTTTCAAGGGTAAGAGGGTCCCAGACGGACGGTATGAGGGGTCTTAGAGCGAGCACAAACCCCACAGGACGCGACAAAAGTTAAAACATCTTTATTAACGTTAGGCCACCAAAACCGGCGAGAAAGGAGATCTAAAGTAGCCTTACTCCCTGGATGTCCTGCTAAAGCAGAATTATGATGTGCCTCAATAACCTTTTGTCTCAACTGATTTGGGACAAACAGTCTCCCTGGAGGTCCTGCAGGGGCGTCCCCCTGAGCCTCTAACACCTCCTCCTCAAGCTCAGAACATACAGCCGACACTACCACCCCCTCCTGAAGATAGGAATCGGGTCATCCATTTTCCCGCCCCTGGGAAACTGCGAGACAAGGCATCCGCCTTAACATTCTTAGATCCAGGGCGATAAGTGACAACAAAATTAAACCTGGTAAAAAACAACGACCATCGAGCTTGTCTGGAATTCAGACGCTTAGCAGATTCCAAATACAGCAGGTTCTTGTGATCATAATGACGGTGACCGGTGGACTGCCCCCTCCAAAAAGTGACGCCATTCTTCAAAAGCCAACTTAATGGCCAAAAGTTCCCTATTGCCGATATCATAATTCCTTTCGGCGGACGACAATTTTTTAGAAAAGAAAGCGCACGGATGCCATTTAACCAGGGACGGACCCTGGGACAATATTGCACCCACCCCTACGTCAGACGCGTCCACCTCCACAACGAACGGCTGTGATGCATCTGGTTGGATGAGAACGGGTGCCGAAGCAAAACATTTTTTCAAAGAGGAAAAAGCTTGGCAAGCTTTGTCCGACCATTTAGAAAAATCCGTCCCTTTTCTTGTCATGTCAGTGAGAGGTTTGACAACAGATGAGAAATTACAAATAAATTTCCGGTAGTAGTTAGCAAACCCCAGAAAACGCTGCAGAGCCTTAAGATCCTCTGGCTGATCCCATTCAAGCACTGCTCTCACGTTTTCAGGGTCCATACGGAAACCGGAGGCTGACACCAAGAAACCCAAAAACTGAAGTTCCTGTACGGCGAATACACACTTTTCCAGTTTGGCGTATAGTTTATTGTCTCGCAAGATCTGCAACACCTGTCTCACATGCTCCTGGTGAGACACAAGATCTGGTGAGTAAATTAAAATGTCATCCAAATATACGACCACAAACAGCCCCACCAGATGACGAAAAATGTCATTAACAAAATGTTGGAATACTGCTGGTGCAGTAGTCAGACCAAAAGGCATGACAAGGTTCTCATAATGTCCCTCCGGCGTGTTAAACGCCGTTTTCCACTCATCCCCCTCTTTTATCCTAATCAGATTATACGCCCCCCTGAGATCCAATTTAGAGAACCATTTGGCGCCAACAATTTGATTGAAGAGATCAGGAATCAGAGGGAGTGGATACGGATCTCGAACAGTAATCCGATTAAGTTCGCGGAAATCCAAGCAAGGGCGTAGGCCTCCATCTTTTTTCTTCACAAAGAAGAACCCCGCGGCCACTGGGGAAGATGAAGGTCTAATATGCCCTTTGGCCAGACTTTCCGAAATATAATCTTTCATAGCCTGCCTCTCAGGACCAGAAAGGTTATATAACCTAGCTTTAGGTAACTTAGCATCAGGAAGTAAATTAATAGAGCAGTCATACACGCGATGAGGAGGCAACTCCTGACACCCCTCCTCAGAAAACACATCCCCAAAGTCCTCCAAAAAAGGAGCAAAGTACTAGGCACGACCGCACTGATGACTGTGTTCATGCAGTTACTTTTGCAAAACTCCCCCCATTGGCTTATATCTCTGGACTGCCAATTAATCACAGGGTTATGTTTAACCAACCAAGGAAGTCCCAACACAATAGGAGTAGGTAGACCCTCCAACACATAACAAGATAATAGTTCCCTATGTATTGCCCCTACCCGAAGGTCAATGTTATGAACCTCATGAACAAAGCTACCTTGGCCGAGAGGCCTGGCGTCAATGGAGAATATAGGGATCGGTTTTGACCAATACACTCAGATGCATACCTTGAGCCTGAGCAAACTGAGCGTCAACCAGATTAGCCCCGGACCCACTATCAAGAAGAACATAAAATCTCTCCACTCTCGTACCAACCACCACCTCCACTGGTACAAGGAACTGAGAAGAACTAGCGGACGAAATACATACTCCCAGGTTGTCGTCCACCACACAACCTGGGATTAACAGTTTTCCGGCGACTTTTTGCTCAACAAGGCACGGGATGGACATCCCCCAACAAAATGTCCCTCTTTCCCGCAGAAGAAACACCTTCTAGTCCTGCGGCGTACCGCCAATCCCCTCCTACGAAATGATGTCCCTCCCAACTGCATAGGCTCCTCCGAACAGACAAGGGGAACCTCAACATAAGGGACTTTAGTAGTAGGTGGAGTAACAACAGGGGGCGGAGTTACCTCGCACCTCTCCCGGAGCCGTCTATCAGTACGGATAGCTAGGGCCATGGCAGCCTCCAGTGATGGAGGAGAATCATACTGAGCCAAAACGTCCTTTAATTTGTCAGAAAGCCCATGACAAAACTGGCTCCTAAGAGCTGGTCATTCCACTGAGTATCTGTGGCCCATCTACGGAACTCAGAAGCAAATTCCTCCGCCGGACGATCTCCCTGCTGTATCTTACGTAATTTTGTCTCAGCAAGAGAGACCCGATCTGGGTCATCATATACCAAACCCAGGGCAGTAAAAAATCGATCTACTGACTGTAGAGCCGGGGATCCCGGAGGAAGGGAGAAGGCCCAGGATTGAGGGTCCCCTTGTAGGAGCGAGATAACAATTCCCACTCTCTGCTCTTCACTCCCTGATGATCGAGGCCGAAGCCGAAAATACAATTTACATGCTTCCCTGAAGGTAAAAAATTTGTCTCGCCCACCAGTGAACCTGTCTGGGAGAGCTACTTTAGGTTCAACTCTGGTTTGCTCCAGGGGAGACAAAACTTTGGACTTAATGTCCGTCAGCTCCATGGATAATCCCTGCAACTGCAGAGCCAGCTGGGCTACTGGATCCATGGCAACTGGGAATAATTTTATGGGCCAGTGAAAATGTCACGCGGTCTTATGATATGTGTACGATGTCAGTAAACTATTCTTAAAAGAACAACACTCTATACAACATATAGATTAGCAACATCAGCATGTAAATATAGAATAGATTTACCTGACACGATATCCGTTGAACTCAGGGTTAATCTTGAGGACTTGATACACTGTCACAGGAAAGAGGAGGACCGGGGGTCTAACCTGACCCTAAACTGGGGTCCTAACTAATCCCTCACCTTGGAGGTACTGATAATGGTTCAGAGGTCCAAGTCTCCAGCCTAACCCTGTCTCCTATCAGTCCCTGAACCCTGTAATCAGTCCTAAGAAGGATTCTGATTACCACCAAAGGGAAATGGGCTGATCTCTGCTAAATACACAGATTAGACATATAAGACAGACTGGAGAAAACACAGACTTGCATACACACTCAAACACAGAAGGAACATAAATGATCTGGGATATTAAACTCTAAGCAAGGTGAGCTTAAAACAACTAAGGAGCTCTTTAACTTAAGTCTATACAGATACAATCCTATCTGTGGTCTGCATGAAGAATTTCACTGGCAACTCCCAACACAGACAACCAGAGATTTAAAGGAAACCAATCAACAAATAATTAATTGCAGCCGGAAGAAACTGCACCCAGTCCCAGAACTGAGCACAGACAGAATTAACTCCCTAACTGCCAAACACAAAGAAACAGCAACTCAGCTGTGAGAAGTCAGAATGTGCAACCGCGACGATCTTCGTGGCGATGCACACATGACAGGTGTGTCCCCTACCTCTTACAGTGGGGCGGTGTATGTGGAGGTGTGTCCCCTACCTCTTACAGTGGGGCGGTGTATGTGGAGGTGTGTCCCCTACCTCTTACAGTGGAGTGGTGTATGTGGAGGTGTGTCCCCTACCTCTTACAGTGGGGCGGTGTATATGGAGGTGTGTACCCTACCTCTTACAGTGGGGCGGTGTATGTGGAGGTGTGTCCCCTACCTCTTACAGTGGGGCGGTGTATGTGGAGGTGTGTCCCCTACCTCTTACAGTGGGGCGGTGTATGTGGAGGTGTGTCCCCTACCTCTTACAGTGGGGCGGTGTATGTGGGGTGTGTCCCCTACCTCTTACAGTGGGGCGGTGTATGTGGAGGTGTGTCCCTTATCTCTTACATTGGGGCGGTGTATGTGGAGGTGTTTCCCCTACCTCTTACAGTGGAGCGGTGTATGTGGAGGTGTGTCCCCTACCTCTTACAGTGGAGCGGTGTCTGTGGAGGTGTGTCCCCTACCTCTTACAGTGGGGCGGTGTATGTGGAGGTGTGTCCCCTACCTCTTACAGTAGAGCGGTGTATGTGGAGGTGTGTCCCCTACCTATTACAGTGGAGCTGTGTATGTGGAGGTGTACCTCCTACCTCTTACAGTGGAGCGGTGTATGTGGAGGTGTGTCCCCTGCCTCTTACAGTGGAGCGGTGTATGTGGAGGTGTGTCCCTTACCTCTTACAGTGGAACGGTGTATGTGGAGGTGTGTCCCCTACCTCCCACAGTGGAGCGGTGTATTTCTAGGTGTATTTCCTACCTCCTACAGTGGGACAGTGTATGTGGAGGTGTGTCCCCTACCTCTTACAGTGGAGCGGTGTATGTGGAGGTGTGTCCCTTACCTTTTACAGTGGAGCGGTGTATGTGGAGGTGTGTCCCTTACCTCTTACAGTGGAGCAGCGTAAGTTGGTGTGCATCCCCTACCTCCCACAGTGGAGCGGTGTATGTGGAGGTGTATCCCCTACCTCCCACAGTGCAGTGGCGTATGTCGAGGTGTATCCCTTTATTCCCATAGTGGAGAGGTGTATGTGGAGTTATATCTTCTACCTCTTACAGTGGAGCAGTGCATGTTGAGGTGTATCCTCTACCTCCCACAGTGGAGCGGTGTATGTGGAGGTGTATTCCCTACCTCCCACAGTACAGTGGCGTATGTCGAGTTGTATCCCTTTATTCCGATAGTGGAGAGGTGTATCCCTTTATTCCCACAGTGGAGTGGTGTATGTCGAGGTGTATCCCTTTATTCCCATAGTGAAGCAGTGTATGTGGAGGTGTATCCCCTACCTCCCACAGTGCAGTGGCGTATGTCGAGGTGTATCCCTTTATTCCCATAGTGGAGAGGTGTATTTCTAGGTGTATTTCCTACTTCCTATAGTGGGGCGGTGTATGTGGAGGTGTATGCCCTTCTTCCCACAGTGGAGTGGCGTATGTCGAGGTGTATCCCTTTATTCCCATAGTGGAGAGGTCTGCTGGGACCGCAGAGAATAATTAGGGACATTTAATTTGTATCGAATAATATACACAGGAATTAAATTTCTTTGCCAATTTTGAGCAATTTGCCTAGGTTGAATCTCGACAGATTTGATCATCTCTACTTCTTAATAAATAATTGGATAGGAAACATGGATTATAATAGAGATTTTAGTTAAAGGAAACCTGTCAGGAGCTTTTAGATGATCAAATTAAAGACATTGATGAGCAGGATAGAAAAAGAAATATCTTCCTGGCACTAATGAACATTAGAGAAATTAGACCACTTTGTGGTCTGAGCGCACTTGGTGTAACCCTCCACAAGATTACAGTAACCTACAAAAATAATATGAGCAAAAGGTAGAATAGCCTCAAAAGACACAAAAAGATTGAGAACCGGTTAAAGAAAGTGCAAGTCATTTATTTATATAATCGTCTTATCCTGTCTGTCTGTCTGTCCAGGAAATCCCATGTCACTGATTGGTCTGGCTGCAGCCAATCAGTGACGCAGGGCTAACTCTGCCCATATGGTCATGTGACTCACCAACTGCCCATGATGTACTGAACATGTTTTGTCAGTTACAGTGTCTGATGTACTTCTGTCACGTTTACTGAACACGGGTAATACACAGGTAACATGAGGTAATACACAGGTAACATGAGGTAATACATAAGTAACATAAATTAATACACAGTAAAATGAGGTAATATACAGTAACATGAGGTAATACACAGTAATATGAGGTAATACACAGGTATGATGAGATATGAGGTAATATATATTAACATGAGGTAATACACAGTTATATGAGGTAATGCACAGTAATATGAGGTAATACACAGTGACATGAGATAATACACAGTAACATCAGCGACACAGGGCTAACTCCTACCATGTGGTCATGTGACTCACCAACTGCCCATGATGTACTGAACATGTTTTGTCAGTCACAGTGTCTGATGTACTTCTGTCACGTTTACTGAACACGGGTAATACACAGTGACATGAGGTAATACACAGGTGACATGAGGTAATACATAAGTAACATAAGGTAATACACAGTAAAATGAGGTAACATACAGTAACATGAGGTAATACATAGTAATATGAGGTAATACACAGTAATATGAGATAATACACAGGTAAGATGAGATAATATGAGGTAATATATGGTAGCATGAGGTAATAAACAGTTATATGAGGTAATGCACAGTAATATAAGGTAATACACAGTGACATGAGATAATACACAGTAACATCAGCGATGCAGGGCTAACTCCGCCCATGTGGTCATGTGACTCACCAACTGCCCATGATGTACTGAACATGTTTTGTCAGTCACAGTGTCTGATGTACTTCTGTCACGTTTACTGAACACGGGTAATACACAGTAACATGAGGTAATACACAGGTGACATGAGGTAATACATAAGTAACATAAGGTAATACACAGTAAAATGAGGTAATATATAGTAACATGAGGTAAACATAGTAATATGAGGTAACACACAGTAAAATGAGGTAATAACAGTAACATGAGGTAATACACAGTAATATGAGGTAATACACAGGTAACATGAGGTAATATATGGTAACATGAGATAATACACAGTGATATGAGGTAATACACAGTAATATGAGGTAATACACAGTGACATGAGGTAATACACAGTGACATGAGGTAATATACAGTAATATGTGGTAATATACAGTAACATTAGGTAATACACAGTAATATGAGGTAATACACAGGTAACATGAGGTAATATGAGGTAATATACGGTAACATGAGGTAATACACAGTAATATGAAGTAATACACAGTAAAATGAGGTAATTCACAGTGATATGAGGTAATATATAGTAACATGATGTAATACATAGTAATATGAGGTAACACACAGTAAAATGAGGTAATATACAGTAACATGAGGTAATACACAGTAATATGAGGTAATACACAGGTAACATGAGGTAATATACGGTAACATGAGATAATACACAGTGATATGAGGTAATACACAGTAATATGAGGTAATACACAGTGACATGAGGTAATACACAGTGACATGAGGTAATATACAGTAATATGTGGTAATATACAGTAACATTAGGTAATACACAGTAATATGAGGTAATACACAGGTAACATGAGGTAATATGAGGTAATATTGGTAACATGAGGTAATACACAGTAATATGAGGTAATACACAGTGATATGAGGTAATACACAGTAACATCTATCTAATATAAAGTAGAGACCAAAAGTTTGGACACACCTTCTCATTCAAAGATTTTTTTGTATTTTCATGACTATGAAAATTGTACATTCACACTGAAGGCATCAAAACTGTGAATTAACACATGTGGAATTATACATTACACTTTACAAAAAGTGTGAAACAACTGAAAATATGTCTTATATTCTAGGTTCTTCACAGTAGCCACCTTTTGCTTTGATTACTGCTTTGCACGCAGAAAAGGTGAACGGATGGACTCTACATGCCTGGTTCCCACCGTGAAGCATGGAGGAGGTGGTGTGATGGTGTGGGGGGCTTTACTGGTGACACTGTTGGGGATTTATTCAAAATTGAAGCGGTGAGCGGTCCAGCTCACCCCAAACCATCTCGATTGGGTTCAGGTCTGGTGACTGTGGAGGCCAGGTCATCTGGCGTAGCACCCATCATTCTCCTTCTTGGTCAAATAGCCCTTACACAGCCTGGAGGTGTTTGTGGTCATTGTCCTGTTGAAAATAAATGATGGTCCAACTAAACGCAAACCGGATGGAATAGCATGCTGCTGCAAGATGCTGTGGTAGCCATGCTGGTTCCCTATGCCTTCAATTTTGAATAAATCCCCAACAGTGTCACCAGCAAAGCACCCCCACACCATCACACCTCCTCCTCCATGCTTCACGGTGGGAACCAGGCATGTAGAGTCCATCCGGTCACCTTTTCTGCGTGCAAAGCAGTCATCAAAGCAAAAGGTGAAGAACCTAGAATATAAGACATATTTTCAGTTGTTTTACACTTTTTTGTAAAGTGTAATGTATAATTCCACATGTGATAATTCATAGTTTTGATGCCTTCAGTGTGATTCTACAATTTTCATAGTCATGAAAATACAGAAAAATCTTTGAATGAGAAGGTGTGTCCAAACTTTTGGTCTGTACTGTATATAATCGTCTTATCCCGTCTGTCTGTCTTTCTGTCCAGGAAATCCCGCGTCGCTGATTGGTCCGGCCGCGGCCAATCAGCGATGCGGGATTTCAGAAAAAACATGGCGGCCGTTAGTGGCTTATCTGCCGCACGGAAGTCAGCGGCTATGCAGCCGGGAGATGACCGGCACTAGCCGGTCATCTCCCGGCTGCTCGCAGCAGAAGTACCCTGACTGGCGGCGCCGCTGACTTCCATGCGGCTACCGTCAGCAGATCAGTGGCTAGGGCCACTGATCTCCCGATGGCAAGTGTGAACGGAGGACCGGGGAGCGGCGACGCCAGTCGGGATACTTCTGGTGCGAGCAGCCGGTCATCTCCCGGAGAGCGTGTTTAAATTTGGCGCCAATATCGCTGATTGATCGCGGCCAATGAATGCCGTCCCACAGACTACAACTCAAAGTTGGAACAATCGTAATGTTGCTGCGGAATCTAAATACAAGAAATGGTCTATGTAATGGAACTCGCCTTATTGTTACTGGACTCCATTCACAGATAATTCAATCAAGAGTGATCACTGGATCAGCAATAGGAGACGAAGTGTTCATTCCACGCATTTTTGTGTCCTTCGGACAATGGTCTTCCATTTTGGCTTCGGCGTCGACAGTTTCCAATAAAACCAGCATTTGCCATGACAATAAACAAGTCACAAGGTCAAACTCTACACCGTGTTGGCACATATTTACCGGAGCCCGTTTTTGGTCATGGACAACTCTATGATGTGTGTCGACCCGCCACCACAATTGTGGGTTACCAGGGCAATGGGGTACTCAGAGCCGAGCCCGTAGAAGTCTATGGGGATTTTGTCACAGGTAGCGGTGGCTCGGTCTGTGGCCCTGGCGGTCTGGCGTATGTTGGGGGAATATTTACAGGGGATAGATTTATATACAGTTCGTGACGCCACCTGTAGTATTCTGGTAATTTGTACCAGCGCTGCTGTAGATCTCTGAGGGGATGGTGAGGCAGCTAGATGTCGGGTCCCCTACAGGTGGGACTCTTCCCTCAGGTCGGTAGTTAGGTAGGGATTGTGCGGGCATGCAATAATAACTCAGTCTCACACGGTCAGCGTCTTTCCATACCTTTACTTGCAAGATGGTAAGGCAGGTCCAGGGAGGCTGATGGGGTTGATGGAGGATGAGCTTTGAGGCAACAGCTAAGCAAGTTAGGGGCCTCCTTTACTGTCCAATAACGATGAGTACAACCAGCTTGCAGCGTAGTTCCCTCTATGATTTCAGCTATTCCAAAGCTGTTCTGCCCAGTCAGATTTGTGGTGAAGTCTTCCAATTGATGAAACTAGGTTCTTGCTTTTGTCTGCGCTTGACTCAAAGTCCCTATTTCACCTGACTCCAGTTACGTACTGACTATATGGGGCTGTTTGCCGCGACCTAGGGTCCGGTAAATCTCTGGTTTTCTTACCACTATGCTTGTAGCTAATAGTGATCCTTCGGTCCCCAGTGACCGGTAGCAATGTGCAGGACTTTTCCAAGCCAAAAGCACTTTTCCAATAATCTTCCTTCCACTTTGCCCTTCGATTTGCTCGACTCTTAATAGATAGCTCAGTCTTTCTTCCAGTGGGCACAGCTCTGACTAGGCTAAGGTGAATTAGACCACCTGTACCAGCCTCCACTTTCTGAACTGCTGACAGGCTCAAACTGGACACGTCTACTCTGTCCAAGGACAGGAAACTGACTGACTAAAATCACTCCCTTCCACACCCCTGCTGGGTGTGTCAGAGGTGTACATGATGTATGAAGAGCCCTTAACTGTTACCTCTCCACTCATCCTCCTGGTATTGTGTACCAGGGCTACACATTCCCCCATGGTAAACGACAGCACTCCCGGGCTGTAAAATACAAAAGAGACATTTTGTTTATGCATGAAAACATTAACAATAACATTAATTCGTCCCATTCGGGAGGTGAGGATATCTTGAACGTTGCAAACATTATAGAAAAATACAAATATTAAATAGCATTCAATAAATATACAGTATTCTTGTGAAGGACCCGCACCAAACCTTCAACGTGGGTCCTGGGTGGGCTGCAGGACATCCAAATGCAGACCTCACTCAGTGCCACACCACACGGGTTTTTGGTTCAGAGGTAAGTCAAGGTTTCATGTGAAACCATTAAAAAGGCACTTTAGTGCAACTATTTACAGGATACAGTTTTTGGGCTGGCTCAGTCCTCAGCCTCTGAGTCCATTGTTAAACGAAGACATAATAGGGAAAAACACATATATATATATAGACTTTTCACAATATTCACATGAATTCATTATAATCACTGCTGATATCTAATGGGTAACTTCCCTTTGGTGGTTCGCTCTGATCTACGTGGTGTAGCTTCAGGTATATCAAGTTGCGATCTGTCTACACTGCGTAACGGCAAACTATAGAACTGCCTCAATCTTTCTATGGATCTGGCAAGCGTACTGATGGCTGGGCGGTGTGAGTCAGCTTCACCAGGGGATCCCATAGTATGGGGCGCTGCTTCAGATGATCCTTCTTGAGATTCCACAGGTTGAGGTGTTGCTGGGATGGGTAACTCCTGAGCGGGCTCAACTGGCACCACAGGCACAACTGGAGGTAGAACTTCCTCTTGTGGCTGATAAAACTGCAACACTGGAATTATCACAGCATCTCCCAGTCTAGGCCAATCCGCAGGAAAATCTCCCAGATCGGTGTGTATGACCTCTTCCTTTCTTTCTCCTTGATTGAGGACAGGGTTCTTTTCACAACGCTTTAAGTGTTCTGGACACAATTTCAAATGATCTCTGGACACAGTGATTGTTGTTCTTCCTCCGTCCTTACTGACGACACAAACTTTTCTGTTGTCATATTTAGAATCTTGTATGACGTAGGGTTCTTGCTCCCACTGGTTATCCAGTTTGTGCATCTTCCTTTTTCTTTTTAATACTACCTCTCCAGGCATCAAAGGCTTGGCAGGAGCATTTCTGTTGTAAACATCTTCCTGTTTCTCCGTGCCTTATTGAGACTTTCCTCTACACAGATTTGTACTCTTCTGTACTGCTCTTGCCGATTGACGTCCCAGTTTTCAACGGCGTCGTCTGCCTCCGGTTCTACCACTCCAAGTTCTAGATCCATTGGTAGTTTTCCGGGCCTTGCTCTCATAAGATAGGCTGGAGTGCAGTTAGTTGAGCTTACAGGTATATGGTTATACAAATCAACCAAATCAGGTAGTAAATCCGGCCATCGATTCCTGTCTTCCAACGGTATGGATCTCAACAAATCAAGGACAATATGGTTCATTTTTTCACAAAGACCGTTGGTTTGAGGTGGTATGGTGTTGTTCTTATTTTCTTGCACCCGTACATATGACAGAATTCCTTGAATAAATCGGCTTCAAAAGCAGGTCCCTGATCGGTTAATACTTGCTCGGGATACCCATGCGGTCTGCAGAAGCTTGCTTGAAAGGTTTTTGCGGCCGTCACTGCGGTCTGGTCCTTAACTGGAACAACCACCAGAAATCTGGAGTAATGGTCCACCATAGTCAAGGCGTATGAGTATCCAGATCTACTTGGCGACAATTTGACGTGGTCCAGGGCCACAATCTCCAGGGGACGAGTCGTCCGGATAGGTTGCAGGGGTGCCTTCTGACTACCGTAGTCCTTTCTTCTGAGACCACAAGGTCCACAGTTCCGACACCACCTCTCGATGGAGCTGCGCATCCCTACCCAGTAGAACCGGCATCTCAACAGGGTCTCCAGCTTTCTCCAGCCAAAGTGTCCTGCTTGATCGTGGTACGCTTCCAACACCATTGGGACGTCTGCCTTGGGGACCACTATTTGCCAGACCATTTCATGGGTTCTGGGGTTGACGTATCTCCTGCACAACTTCTCACGGTATAGGAACAACCTGCTTTTCTCGTTCCACAGGAGCTTGGCTGACATAGGTGCATCCTTTTCCAAGGAGGAACCTTCCTGTTTTAACAACTCCTTGATGCGGCTGACCACTGGATCACTGTCCTGAGTCTCTTTCCAGCTATGATGGGGTAAAGGATTTAATGTTGCACCATACTGCTTTCTGTGGACTCGATGCTCGTGGACTACCCCATTTCGATGGAACGCAGGTAGCTCAATTTCTTCCAGGTCGTCCGATTCTTCTTCCGTATCAGAGTCATGCGGCATTCGGGACAACGCATCAGCATTAGCATTCTTTCGACCTGCCCGGTACTTGATAGTAAACTGATAATTGGACAACCGAGCCATCCATCGCTGCTCCATGGCACCCAGCTTGGCGGTTTCCAGGTGCGTTAACGGGTTGTTGTCTGTGTACGCCGTGAACTTATTGGAGGCCAGATAGTGCTTAAATCTTTCAGTAATGGCCCAGACCAGCGCCAGAAACTCTAGCTTGAAGCTGCTATAATTTTCCGGATTCCTTTCAGTTGGCCTGAGTTTTCTGCTGGCATATGCGATGACTTTTTCTTGGCCATTCTGCTTCTGACTGAGAACTGCTCCCAACCCTTCATTACTGGCGTCGGTGTACAACAGGAACGGTTGGCTGTAATCAGGATAGGTTAAGATCTCATCACCTGTAAGGATCTCTTTCATCTTTTGGAATGCTTCAGCCTGTTCTTTACCCCAATTAAAGGGAGGGTTTCTGCTCTTCAGGGATTGTCCTACTAGGAGGTCCTGTAAAGGAGCTGCCTTCTTCATGTAATCTTTCACGAATCTCCTGTAGTAACCCGTTAGTCCCAGGAACTGTCGCACTTCCTTAAGGTTCTTCGGCTCCGGCCACTTCTGGATGGCAGTGACTTTCTCTGGGTCCGGCGCTACTCCTTCCGAACTGACGATGTGCCCCAAGTATTGTACCTTCTGTTTGAGTAGATGGCATTTTGAGGGTTTTAATTTCATCCCGTACCTGGACAGGGACTCGAATACTTCTGCCAGGTGCTTCAGATGGTCCTCATATGTCTTGGAATACACGATAACGTCGTCTAGGTATAGCAGCACGGTTTCAAAATTGAGATGTCCCAGACAGTTTTCCATCACTCTCCGAAATGTTCCTGGGGCACTACTGAGCCCAAACGGCATTCTGTCGAACTCACAGAGCCCCATTGGGGTGGTGAAAGCCGTTTTCTCACGATCCTCCTCAGCCACAGCCACTTGCCAGTAACCACTAGTCAGATCAAGGGTAGAAAAGTAGTTAGCCGTTTTCAGAGCAGCTAATGATTCCTCTATACGTGGTAACGGGTATGCATCCTTGTGTGTTATGCGGTTCACCTGCCTGTAATCCACACACATTCTCATACTACCATCTTTCTTTTTAACCAGAACTAGAGGGGCTGCCCAGGGGCTACAACTATCCCTTATCACCCCAGCTTTCTTCATATCATTCAACATTTCTTTAGCCTTCTGATAATGAGCTGGAGGTATGGGCCTATACCGCTCTTTGATGGGAGGATGACTGCCTGTAGGGATATGATGTTGTACTCCCTTAATTGTCCCAAAATCAAGTGGATTTTTGCTAAACACTTGGGCGTACTCTTGCACCACCCGTAATACCCCTTGCTTCTGGTGAGCGGGAGTGGTGTCCGTCCCAACATGGAGTTGCTGGCACCATTCCGCCACCTGAGTTGCTGGGTCATTGTCCTCCGCTATTTGACAGGAGTCTAAGGACTCAGCCGGGAGAATAGAATTATTATCAACAGCATGTAGTTTAGCAATGGTTGCATAACGGGGTAAATTTACCTCATCATCTCCCCAATTGAGAAGCCGTACCGGTACTCTTCCATTCACCACTTCTACTACTCCTCTAGCAGTCATAAGTGTAGGTCTATGTTCTGAATGGTGGGTTCTACTACAGCTTGGTAATTCTGTCCTCTCAGACCTATGGCTGCCCTGCACCAAATGATCATTTCACTCATTGGGGGTATCACAATAGGATCCGAGTCAGTGACCCGTACATTACCAATTTCGCCGTCGGTAAGCTTCGCTTGCTGCTGACACACCAGGGCCCGGATCTCTCTTTGGATTACTCCTCTCTGCCTTGGTCGGGCAATCTCAGCGAGCTGTTGGAGTAAGAACACAACTTCTCCCAAACAATTACCGATAATGTTAGTACCCAAAATTATATTTAAACCGTTCTCCTCATTTACAGTCTTTACTACCAGAAGCCCTTGGTCTTTCAACTCCTCTCTGCCCACCTTTACATCTACACATTTTGTTCCGAGTACTTCTACAGGAAGACCATTAGAAGCATACACAGTAAAGTCAAGGCTCGGAGGTTTAAGACTGTCCATTGACCAGTACTTGGTATATAGAGCATCAGGTATTAGGGTCACTTGGGACCCAGTGTCTAACAATGCTGGAACAGCAATACCATCTAGAATAATAGACAGGTAGGGTCGCCCGCCCACATACCTGCGGTTCCAGTCTAGGGGGCCTGACGGGTATTCTCCTGGGTGTTGGCCCTTGGACCCAGGTTCTGCCCGTTTAAAGGACACTGTGTAGACAGATGACCTTTCCGGTTGCAGCGGTAACAGATGATCTCTCGACGAGGAGGGTGTTGATCAGAGGTTGCTCCTGGGGGTGGCGTTGTCCTCCTCCGGGGGGCGACGTCTTCTTTCTTCTCCGGTGCATCCACGGGACGTCTTCTGGGCAGTCAGCTAACAAGATCTTTCCTTCCTCCTCTTTCCGCAGCTGCAGGGCACTCATTACAGCAGCCAGATTTTTAGTCAGCTGGCGCACCTCTGAGCGCAGACAGTCCAATTCACTAGGAGGTGTCACCTGCGCTTTGGCTTCAGCCACTAGCGGGGAAAAGGGGGTTACTGCCGGTTCCGGAGTGACTTCAGCCTGATGATGTTGGGTTGCCACCTCGGGTTTGCCCATGGGCCGCAGCCCTTTTATTGCCATGTCCTTTAGGGCATCAAAGGTAGCATCCGGATGATCTAAGGACCACCAATTTACAGTTCTGCGTTCCTCTTGGGATCTCAATCCCTGTATAAATTGTTCTTTCAGCATTCTATTCTCGTCGATAGCATTTAAATTGTTAATTTGCTTGAGGGCTCTCAGGGCTCCCTGTAGTCGGCAAGCATAGTCCCGGATGCTGTCACCTGGCTGTTGTGAACAGTGATAGAAGGCCATCCGGAGATCCGTTTCTGTGCGGTCTTCAAATATGGCATGTAGCTTAAGGAAGATCGCAGGTACCGACTCCTGATCAACGGTATCCCAAGTCTCCACTTCCCTCTCAGCAGCGCCAGTTAGCTGCCCTATTAGCACAGCAGCTTTTTGTCTCTCAGGCATGGAGTACATTTCTAGGATGCTGCATAACTTCCGCTTGAAGCCTGCTAAGGTGCCTGGCCCACCGCTGTATTGGGGAAGCCATTTCGCCCCAGGCATATATGGGAGCGTTAGTGGCATGATCGGGACTACCGGACTGGGTGCAGGGCCTGCGCCCCCATCTGGCGCTACAATACCAGACGGTGCGGGATTGGGGCCTCCGGCCGGGGCCGCACTGTCAGCCGGTTGTTGTGACATCTTAGCGCCCCCTTGGTTAAACGGAGCCTACCGGTTTCAGACGCTGCTATTTCACAGGCACCGCAGTGGGAACAGGACCTTCGTCGCAGGCGCTCTGATGTCAGAGCGTTCACTTCCTGTTGCAGGACCTGCCGATGAGTCAGAGCCGGGGGCGTGTCCAAGACTTTGCGCGCTCTTTCAGGTACGCCCACCTTCTTCTCCAGCGCCTTAGGGCGCGAATCTGGCGGCAAATATGGCGGTATTTGGCGCCAAACAATAGCAACAGTCTTTTTCGCCAAAACACTCCACAGGCACACAGGGCTCGCAATGCTGCAAGTTTCGGATCCTGTTCGTGACGCCAAAGTTTTGTGTCAACCCCTCACCACAATTGTGGTTACCAGGGCAATGGGGTACTCAGAGCCGAGCCCATGGAAGTCTATGGGGTTTGTCACAGGTAGCGGTGGCTCGGTCTGTGGCCCTGGCGGTCTGGCGTATGTTGGGGAATATTTACAGGGGATAGATTTATATACAGTTCGTGACGCCACCTGTAGTATTCTGGTAATTTGTACCAGCGCTGCTGTAGATCTCTGAGGGGATGGTGAGGCAGCTAGATGTCGGGTCCCCTACAGGTGGGACTCTTCCCTCAGGTCGGTAGTTAGGTAGGGATTGTGCGGGCATGCAATAATAACTCAGTCTCACACGGTCAGCGTCTTTCCATACCTTTACTTGCAAGATGGTAAGGCAGGTCCCAGGGAGGCTGATGGGGTTGATGGAGGATGAGCTTTGAGGCAACAGCTAAGCAAGTTAGGGGCCTCCTTTACTGTCCAATAACGATGAGTACAACCAGCTTGCAGCGTAGTTCCCTCTTTAATTTCAGCTATTCCAGAGCTGTTCTGCCCAGTCAGATTTGTGGTGAAGCCTTCCAATTGATGAAACTAGGTTCTTGCTTTTGTCTGCGCTTGACTCAAAGTCCCTATTTCACCTGACTCCAGTTACGTACTGACTATATGGGGCTGTTTGCCGCGACCTAGGGTCCGGTAAATCTCTGGTTTTCTTACCACTATGCTTGTAGCTAATAGTGATCCTTCGGTCCCCAGTGACCGGTAGCAATGTGCAGGACTTTTCCAAGCCAAAAGCACTTTTCCAATAATCTTCCTTCCACTTTGCCCTTCGATTTGCTCGACTCTTAATAGATAGCTCAGTCTTTCTTCCAGTGGGGCACAGCTCTGACTAGACTAAGGTGAATTAGACCACCTGTACCAGCCTCCACTTTCTGAACTGCTGACAGGCTCAAACTGGACACGTCTACTCTGTCCAAGGACAGGAAACTGACTGACTAAAATCACTCCCTTCCACACCCCTGCTGGGTGTGTCAGAGGTGTACATGATGTATGAAGAGCCCTTAACTGTTACCTCTCCACTCATCCTCCTGGTATTGTGTACCAGGGCTACACAGATGCATTTTCAAGAGTTAAAATGAGATCCAAAGTCAAGGTGCAAGTTTTGGATCCCCATTTACAAGGAAAGTTGCTTAGAGATAGTCAAAAAGTATTCACAAAAAATGTAGTGTACAAAAATATTTTGGGTTGATATTGTTAACAAATATATTATAGTGTCGATGTACTTCTTTTGTCCGATGATTTATTTATATACGGTTAGATATTCATGTAATAGTTTATATAGTTTGATGATCTGTTTAATAATTTCATTCAGTTGTATTAAGTTCTATGAGCAAAAACATTTATGATAATGTAGATATTTTACCCGAAAAATCCTGTGTATTCATTGCATTATTATTATTAAATCTTCATAAATAAGCTACATACATATTCTAGAATACCCGATGCGTTAGAATCCGGCCACCATCTAGTAGAGATATAAGTGATTATATAAAGTATCATTTTTATTTCAATAACAATTAAAATGTCTAAAAATATACAAGACACTCATGGCTGGTAGCTGGATAATAAACAGTATGATACAGTAATCCCCCACAAAGAACATTGGATCCATTATGATACAATAGAGAGAATATAGATTCCAAATGCGATGTCATAAGTTACAGACGGATACTAATATAGTGAGGGCATTATAGTATAACATATGTGCACACAGTGAGTAACTCACGTAAGTTTGTCAGCAAATAAATTATATATAATGTAATAGAATTGAAACATAGAGTATTACACAGTGGCAATATGAGGGGAACAGTCTTACCAGACCATGGAGAAAAGCACCCGACGCACGTTTCGCATCTAGCTTCATCAAGGGATCTTGAAATGAAGGTCTTTTTTAACCCTTCTTTGCAATGTCATTAGTTTGATGACCCCAAAACTCCTGATTAGTGATGAGCGACTATACTCGTTGTTCGGGTTTTCCCAAGCATGCTCGAGTGTCCTCTGAGTATTTCGACGTGCTCAGAGATTTAGTTATTGTCGCTGCAGCTGCATGATTTGTGGCTGCTAGACAGCTTGAATACATGTGGGGATTGCCTGTTTGTTAGGAAAACCCGAGCAGCGAGTATACTCGCTCATCACTACTCCTGATCCCTTTCCTGCCAATTTGATTATAAAGTCAGGGCTGAAAAGCTTTATAGAGTCCTGACACCACTCGAGTGGCATCTCAGAAACCTTCCTGTACGAAACAAAACATAGTCGAGTATTTTGTTACAATCTCTCCCTTTCATTTTTTGACACTTTTAGGGGCCAAGATTGACTTTCTTTTGACTGAACAGAGACTTTAATTTAATGCATCAACTGATTATAAAAAGCTGCAAACAAATTCTCAGTTCTCGAGTCCTACATTAATGTCACAAAAAGTTATAACATTAGATGACGGTTTTCACATTACTTGTCAAAAGAGTTTTCTGTTTTTAGTAAACTACCATTCCCATGCACAGTTCAGTGTAAAAAGAACAGACTGAGGTTTTCTTAGCCGCTCCGTGGCCTGGTGCTGCCTCTCCAGTGCTATCTCGTCTCTGTTTGCCTGCAGTGGTGATGTCAACAGGGCTGCAGTCAATCACTGAACCCATCAGCTGTACTGATATGGTCAACAGAATCCTACAATAATTTACTGAAAATCTATTCAAAGCCCCTGTAAGTATATTCAGTCTTTATAGTTCTTATCTACTGTTTTAAAGTCTTCAGACGATCACTGTACCTCCAACTGTATGTGTTCGCAGATTTGGCACCGTACAGTCACAAATTTCTCACACACAGGCTCATACACACTGAGTGATGAGTGACTGATTTGTCTAATTGTGCTCTATGTGTTACCTTTATTGACATATCTGAACATGAAGTGATCCGAACATGAAGTGATCTAGACATGGAGTGATCTAGACATGAAGGGATCTGAACATGAAGCGATCTGGACATGAAGTGATCTAGACATGGAGTGATCTAGACATGAAGGGATCTGAACATGAAGCGATCTGGACATGGAGTTATCTAGACATGAAGTGATCTGACATGAAGCATCGACAGGATATGGACATGAGTATCTGACATGAAGTGGAAGGGTGACTCTGAACAATGAAGCGATCTGGACATGGAGTGTATCTAACTGAAGGATCTGAACATGAAGCATCTGGACATGGATTATCTAGACATAAGTGATCTGAACATGAAGCGATCTGGACATGGAGTTATCTGGACATGAAGTGATCTGAACATGAAGCGATCTGGACATGGAGTTATCTAGACATGAAGTGATCTGAACATAGAGACGATCTGGACATGAAGGATCTATGGATCGATGGAGTGATCTAGACATGGAGTGATCTGAACAACAGGGAAAGCGATCTGGACATGAAGTGATCTAGACATGATGAGAATGGATCTAGACATGAAGGGGATCTGAACATGAAGCGATCTGGACATGGAGTTATCTAGACATGAAGTGATCTGAATATGAAGCGATCTGGACATGGAGTTATCTGGACATGAAGTGATCTGAACATGAAGCGATCTGGACATGGAGTTATCTAGACATGGAGTGATCTAGACATGGACACAACTGGACATATCCAAAAAAGTACTAGCAAACATATTAGAATTGAGTAAAACTTTTAAAATACACCAGGTTTTACAAATTTTTCCAAAATTTCAATTCACAGAAAATTGATTCATCTTAAATTACAAGAACTTCAAAGCATCCATTTGCCCAGAAAGACGTGTGCAACACTTTGAGGTCTCCAAGGACTGTAGCATCCCTATGCAAGCTCTTTACTGAGATGGGTGAGCCCGAACAGCAAAGTTTGGCATCTGTAGCGAACACCTACTGTTCGGGCATGGACATCGAACACGGACTTCACCAGGACGTCCGTGTTAGGCTAGTTTCACACCAGCGTCTGACCGACCTGCATCGGTCAGCGCACGGCCGCCGCTAAGCTCCGCTCCCGGCCGTGCCTCCTTCCGATAGCGCCGCCTATATCCGCATGACACTGCATGTGACCTGCGTACCCTGTCTTTAGCATTGGGTTCGCAGGCCGTACGCAGGTCGTGCGCAGGTATGCGTTTGCCGGTGCATGCGTCCTTTTGACGGTGCGCCAATCTGCGCCCAACGCACCGTGTTGCATTTTGGTGCGCTTGGCGCACCGTCAAAAGGACGCATGCGCCGGCAAGCGCATACCTGCATATGGCCTGCGAGCCCAATGCTAAAGATAGGGTGCGCAGGTCGCATGCAGCGTCATGCGCCCATAGGCAGAGCGATCGGGAGGAGGCGCGACCAGGGACGGAGCCTAGCGGCGGCCGTGCACTGACCGACGCAGGTCGGTCAGACACTGGTGTGAAATTAGCCTTAGGCCGGGTTCACACTTGCGTTTGGGTGCTCTGCGTAGGGCTGCGTACTTTTTCCCTTCAGATCCGCTTAGATGCGCATGTGTCCTGCGTATCTATCTTTAACATTGGGTATGTAGGGACATGCATTGTATGCGGATGCGTCCGCATGCAGCGTTTTGACATTCCGCCGAACGCAACATGTTGCATTTTCTTGCGTTCGGCGGGCACGTCAAAACGCCGCATGCGGACACATCCGCATACAAGGCATGCCCCTGCATACCCAATGTTAAAGATAGGTACATAGGAAGCATGCGGAAGTAAGCTGAGCCATGCGGAAGTAGGCAGAGCTTAAAAGAAAGAAGTCCGCAGCACCACACTGCGGACTCAAACGCTAATGTGAACCTAGCTTTACTGTTGGGGTTCAGCTGCCCGAACACCGGTGTTTGTCGTGCTGTCATGTGCATTGAAGTGCAGCAAACACCACTTCTGATCAGTGGTGAAATCATCCCCGCCGGTCAGAGAGCCACGGTTCCCATGATGTCAAAAGACAGCGTAAGCGTGCAGCTGTGATCGGAGGTATAAAGGTATAAAGGTGTCTGCTGATGGGACTACTGCTCCCATCATCCGATACCTGCTTCCGCTAATAACAGTGAGAGCAGAAGTGGAGGATGGGAATATTCATCAGCCGCTCCTGCGCTGTAAATAAATCATTAAAAAAAAAGCGGCATGGATTCCCCTGTATTTTTGATAACCAGCCAAGCAAAACTCACAGCTGGGGGCTGAAACCCTCAGCTGTCAGCTTCAGCAAGGCTGGTTATCAAGAATAGAGGCGTCCCCACGCTGTATTTTTAAATGATTTAGATAAATAATTAAAAAAATGGTGTGGGGTCCCCCCATTTTTGACAACCAGCCTTGCTAAAGCAGACAGCTGGGGGGCTGGTATTCTCAGGCTGATAAGTGGCCATGGATATTGCCCCATGTCTAAAAATAGCAGCCCGCAGCTGCCCAGAAAAGGTACATCTATTAGATGCACCAATTCTGGCACCTTGCCGGCTCTTGCCACTTGTCCTGTAGCGGTGGCAAGTGGGGCTCATATTTGTGTGATTGATGTCTCCTTTGTATTATTAGGTGATATCAAGCACACGGATTAGTAATGGAGAGGCGTCTATAAGACGCCTCTCCATTACTAATCCTATATGCTAAATAGACACAGCAAGAATAAAGTCCTTTATTATAAATAAAACAAAACACACTTTTACTTTTTTATTTAAAAATAACAAACACAGTTATACTCACCTAACACCTAATTCCACCGAAGCCCTCGTTCTCCTGTAATAAACCAAAAATAATAAAACAACAATATCCCATACCTGTCCGTCGTTCTGTCTCACGCTGTAATCCATGTATGGGGATAAACAGTTTTCTTTCTCGACAATGCCAAGATGCGACCGTCCAGGGTGAGAACCACTGGTGACTGAGCGGCTGAGAGCGCGGCCTCAGTGACTGTGGTGACATCATTGAGGCTACTTCCGTTCACTGAGGCTCGTTTCCAGTCGGGCTGAACTGCGGTGACCTCGGTGAGATCCCACTAGCACCGTGAGAAAACTCTTACGTCTGTTAGACATCTGTAATGAGGTATCTGGCTAAATTAGGCTATTTAGTCAGTCCCTGGTAGTTTAGAACTAGATCTATGGATCTTCCTGTAGAGTGGATACGGTCCAGTTTCTGTATTCACTCTGTCGGCTGTTCTCCATTGATTTGTGCTATTTTGATCCTACCATTGCCACCAGATGTCATGGGGTCCTACACTGTATCACACAATCAACAGTGAGAAATGACTGAGCTTTCCAAGAACCTTTATTACATGCAAACCGAAAGGTCCTTAAAACAATCTACCACACAGAGAATAAATAGTCTGGTCCAGGAACACAGATCCAGTCCAGTAATGGCATAAATGCCGAGAGATGAAAGTCACATTCTGCAGCATTATTTTCAAGGGTAACCAGGGTTTCTCCAAGTCTCTGTGGTGCGGGTCTTAGCATCAGCATCCTACAAGGATCTATCTTACTTGTCTTTATGTCTTCCTCATGCCCTCTTCTTATATCCAGGGGTGGGCAGACAGGTCAGATATTTATCAGGCCCCATGACCTGACAATGGTGCCTCAGAGATCAGGCACTACAGGGGGTGATTTATGGCATATGAAGAGCAGAGGAGTCATGAATGGGCAGTCAGGAAATGTCAGCAGGGGTTTATCAAGAGGCATGGGCACATTTAAGGTATGCCACACTTAGTGATCTCGTTAGCGATCTCAATAACGACGCAAGCTAATGAGATAGTCTTGTGATCGTTTTAATGTCTCTAGTAGCTGACACACTTAGTGATCTCGTTAACGACTCAAAAGCGGTTAGCGATCTCATTAACGACTTTAACGGTCTGCGATGTAAAAAACAGCGCACAGCACATCGCTCACAAAGGTGCCAGACACAACGATATAGGCTCACCAGCGGGACGCCAACGATCTAAATACGGTCCAGAACGCTAGTGAACGATCAGCGAGATCACAGCAGGGGCCACGTCGTTGCTACATGCCACACACGTTAGCGTCACGAACGAGATCGCTAAATAGTGACGTATTTTAGCGATCTCGTTAGCGACGCTGTTTAGTGTGGCATACCCTTTCGGCTGCAGAGGGTAAAGATACTGCCACATTTAGTGATCTCGTTAGCGATCTAAATAACGACGCAAGCTAATGAGATCTTTAGTGTGATCTCTTTTAGGTCGCTAGTAGCTGCCAAACAGGAGATCTCATAAACGACTCATCAGCGGTCAGCGATCTCTTTAACTACTTTGGCGGTCGTTAGGATGTCATTAGCATGTACTGAGCGCTTCTGATTCATAGGAATTTCCAGCATCGCTCCTGCTCTCTGCGTCCTGCTAGCCTGCTTTGCAACTGCTGCGATCCTCTCTGTGACGCAAAAGAGAACTTATAGATATTGCGATCCACTCCGTGACGCAAAACAGTCATATGCGTCACAAAACGAGGTCGCTCGTCGTTCGCAAAAGGTGCCAAACACAGCGATATAGGCTCACCAGCGGGACGCCAACGATCAAAAAACGGTCCAGAACTCTAGTGAACGATCAACGAGATCACAGCAGGGGCCACATAGTTGCTACATGCCACCCACAACGAGGTCGCTAACGAGATTGCAAAATAGTGACGTTTTAGTGATCTCGTTTGCGATCTCGTTTGCGATCTCGTTTAGTGTGGCATACCCTTAACTGATTTAATTCAATTATCGGACCTGTGGTAAGACTCTAGACAATACGGGGAATACACAGAATGATACAGAACAACAAAACAACACCCCTAAAATCAGTAAAAATGTTAACATAGACAGAATGATACCCCACACACCATATCACATCATTACAATTGGTAAGTGCATGGTAGCCTCTTTAAACTGCTGTTCTGTCACACACTATCTGTAATGTTTACTCGGTGTTTTATGGCTCTAGCTCCTTAACTCTATTGCGGGCTGTGAAGTCCTCTCACTATGCAGAATGGCACTAAATGTTCCGCTGCATTTCCTGCCTTGGCTTTTATGTAGCCTCTGATAGTCCCTCATGATTGGCTGTGACATACTGTGTGATGTGATAGTGAACAGGTTTAATGGGGAAGACCATACGGTTGCTCTTGAGACTATAGGAGCCTTTTGTGGCTGATACAATCTTCTGCAGTGTGTAAATCGACAACAGACATTTTTCTTTATGATGATTCATGCAAATATTCAAACTTGGCTGGTCCACAGATTTGCCTAAAAATTGATTTGCAGCAAAATAATTTGCTCATCTCTAAAAGTCATATAAGTTCCTACCATATTAGTCATTAAAATCTTGGTCAAGAATAAATGATTTCCATAGATTTTGTACGAGAAATGTCCTTGAATCTGATTCTATCGCCATCTTTATTAAAATGCACGAATGTGGCAACTAATACATTATACATTGTAATATTTATTTTATGCTCAGATATTTTTCTACCCATTCATTATGATAATATAATCTTAGACAATGCTTAGCTTTCGTGTTTTCTTTTACTATCTTCCCATTTCCATGTATTTGTCAAACGCTGTTGTTTTAAAGCGATCCTAAACAATAGTGAAAAGCTCGATCAGCTAAAGTAGAACTTACAATTGATCGTCCTTGGAGCTGATCCTTTGTTTCATTGTACGACTGAAGCAAGTTTTATGATGGAGAAACAAAATGTGTAGCATGTAATATCTAACAAAGAATAAACTACTAAAACCTTCAGAAATACAATACAACCACTCTGCTGCATTCTGGAACCTCGCGAACACATGAAATGGGGAATCTGAGGTAGTAGAATAGACATTTTTATGAGTCGAGGGTGAAAATACTTTTAGGTTTTGAAAGAAAATGTGCGTGAATAGAGACAGTAGAAAAGTGGTATTCAGTTTTAGGCAGCGGCATTAAGTGGGCGGGATACAATGTGCACGAGAACAACCGGATCACAAATAACTGGTTGGGAGCGACCAATATTCAGCGTTGCTGCACTTAGTCTCCACACTACAAATGCTTGCAGCTATGTCTTCCTTCATTGGAAAATACAACTTCATTTTGATTTGGAATTTTTTAAACAAATTAAAACATCAGCGCTCAGCTTTCATTTTCACTGAGCAGTAAAGGAAAAAAATGTGTCATTCTCCATGTAGGGCAATGAAATGTGTGACTGAGTATCTCACAGTGTATGTGATAGTGAGAGCGGTAGTGATGTGTGTGAGTGTGAGTATCTCACAGTGTATGGATAGTGAGAGCGGTAGTGATGTGTGTGAGTGTGAGTATCTCACAGTGTATGTGATAGTGGAGAGCGTAGTGATGTGTGTGAGTGTGAGTATCTCACAGTGTATGTGATAGTGAGAGCGGTAGTGATGTGTGTGATGAGTATCTCCAGTGTATGTGATAGTGGAGAGCGGTAGTGATGTGTGTGAGTGTGAGTATCTCACAGTGTATGTGATAGTGAGAGCGGTAGTGATGTGTGTGAGTGTGAGTATCTCACAGTGTATGTGATAGTGAGAGCGGTAGTGATGTGTGTGAGTGTGAGTATCTCACAGTGTATGTGAAGTGGAGAGCGGTAGTGATGTGTGTGAGTGTGAGTATCTCACAGTGTATTGATAGTGGAGAGCGAGTGATGTGTGTGATGAGTATCTCCAGTGTATGTGATAGTGGAGAGCGTTGTGATGTGTGTGAGTGTGAGTATCTCACAGTGTATGTGATAGTGGAGAGCGGTAGTGAGTGTGTGAGTGTGAGTATCTCACAGTGTATGTGATAGTGGAGAGCGAGTGATGTGTGTGATGAGTATCTCCAGTGTATGTGATAGTGGAGAGCGTAGTGATGTGTGTGGTGTGAGTATCTCACAGTGAATGTGATAGTGAGAGCGGTGTGATGTGTGTGACTGAGTATCTCACAGTGTATGTGATAGTGGAGAGCGGTAGTATGTGTGTGAGTGTGATATCTCACAGTGTAATGATAGTGGAGAGAGTAGTGATGTGTGTGATGTAGTATCTCACAGTGTATGTGATAGTGGAGAGCGGTAGTGATGTGTGTGATGAGTATCTCCAGTGTATGTGATAGTGGAGAGCGTAGTGATGTGTGTGAGTGTGAGTATCTCACAGTGAATGTGATAGTGGAAGCGGTGTGAGTGTGTGTGAGTATCTCACAGTGTATGTGATAGTGGAGAGCGTAGTATGTGTGTGAGTGTGATATCTCACAGTGTATGATAGTGGAGAGAGTAGTGATGTGTTGATGTGAGTATCTCACAGTGTATGTGATAGTGGAGAGCAGTAGTGATGGTGTGGTGAATATCTCACAGTGTATGTGATAGTGGAGAGCGTATGATTGTTGAGTGAGTATCTCACAGTGTATTGATAGTGGAGAGCGGTAGTGATGTGTGTGATGTGAGTATCTCACAGTGTATGTGATAGTGGAGAGCGTAGTGATGTGTGTGATGATATCTCCATGTATGTGATAGTGGAGAGCAGTAGTGATGTGTGTGACTGAGTATCTCACAGTGTATGTGATAGTGAGAGCGGTAGTGATGTGTGTGATGTGAGTATCTCACAGTGTATGTGATAGTGGAGAGCGGTAGTGATGTGTGTGATGTGAATATCTCAAAGTGTATGTGATAGTGGAGAGGGAGTGATGTGTGTGACTGTGAGTATCTCACAGTGTATGTGATAGTGGAGAGCAGTAGTGATTGTGTGAGTGTGAGTATCTCACAGTGTATGTGATAGTGGAGAGCGTTGTGATGTGTGTGAGGTATCTCACAGTGTATTGATAGTGGAGAGCGTAGTGATGGTGTGAGTGAGTATCTCACAGTGTATGTGATAGTGGAGAGCGGTAGTGATGTGTGGATGTGATATCTCCAGTGTATGTGATAGTGGAGAGCGGTAGTGATGTGTGTGATGAGTATCTCACAGTGTATGTGATAGTGGAGAGCGTTGTGATGTGTGTGAGTGAGTATCTCAGTGTATGTGATAGTGGAGAGCGAGTAGTGTGTGAGTGTGAGTATCTCACAGTGTATGTGATAGTGGAGAGCGGTAGTGATGTGTGTGAGTGTATCTCACAGTGTATGTGATAGTGGAGAGCGGTAGTGATGTGTGTGATTGAGTATCTCACAGTGTATGTGATAGTGGAGAGCGGTAGTGATGTGTGTGATGAGTATCTCACAGTGTATGTGATAGTGGAAGCGGTGTGATGTGTGTGAGTGTGAGTATCTCACAGTGTATGTGATAGTGGAGACGGTAGTGATGTGTGTGAGTGTGGTATCTCACAGTGTATGTGATAGTGGAGAGCGGTAGTGATGTGTGTGAGTTGAGTATCTCCAGTGTATTGAAGTGGAGAGCGTAGTGATGTGTGTGATGAGTATTTCACAGTGTATGTGATAGTGAGACGGTAGTGATGTGTGTGACTGAGTATCTCACAGTGTATGTGATAGTGGAGAGCGTAGTGATGTGTGTGATGTGAGTATCTCACAGTGTATGTGATAGTGGAGAGCGGTAGTGATGTGTGTGACTGAGTATCTCACAGTGTATGTGATAGTGGATAGCGGTTGTATTGTGTGAGTGTGATATCTCAAGTGTATTGATAGTGGAGAGGTAGTGATGTGTGTGATGTGAGTATCTCACAGTGTATGTGATAGTGGAGAGCGGTAGTGATGTGTGTGAGTGTGATATCTCACAGTGTATGTGATAGTGGAGAGCGGTAGTGATGTGTGTGAGTGTGAGTATCTCACAGTGTATGTGATAGTGGAGAGCGGTAGTGATGTGTGTGACTGAGTATCTCACAGTGTATGTGATAGTGGAGAGCGGTAGTGATGTGTGTGAGTGTGAGTATCTCACAGTGTATGTGATAGTGGAGAGCGGTAGTGATGTGTGTGAGTGTGAGTATCTCACAGTGTATGTGATAGTGGAGAGCGGTAGTGATGTGTGTGAGTGTGAGTATCTCACAGTGTATGTGATAGTGGAGAGCGGCAGTGATGTGTGTGACTGAGTATCTCCAGTGTATGTGATAGTGGAGAGCGGTTGTGATGTGTGTGAGTGTGAGTATCTCACAGTGTATGTGATAGTGGAGAGCGGTGTGATGTGTGTGAGTGTGAGTATCTCACAGTGTATGTGATAGTGGAGAGCGGTCAGTGATGTGTGTGATGAGTATCTCACAGTGTATGTGATAGTGGAGAGCGGTTGTGATGTGTGTGATGAGTATCTCACAGTGTATGTTGATAGTGGAGAGCGGTAGTGATGTGTGTGAGTGTGAGTATCTCACAGTGTATGTGATAGTGGAGAGCGTTAGTGATGTGTGTGACTGAGTATCTCACAGTGTATGTGATAGTGGAGAGCGGTAGTAATGTGTGTAGTGTGAATATCTCACAGTGTATATATGATAGTGGGAGAGAAGTAGTGATGTGGGTGTGAATGTGAGTATCTCCCAGTGTATGTGATAGTGGAGAGCAGTAGTGATATGTGTGACTGAGTATCTCATAGTGTATGTGATAGTGGAGAGCGGTAGTGATGTGTGTGACTGAGTATCTCACAGTGTATGTGATAGTGGAGAGCGGTAGTGATGTGTGTGACTGAGTATCTCACAGTGTATGTGATAGTGGAGAGCGGTAGTAATGTGTGTGAGTGTGAATATCTCACAGTGTATATGATAGTGGAGAGAAGTAGTGATGTGTGTGAATGTGAGTATCTCCCAGTGTATGTGATAGTGGAGAGCAGTAGTGATGTGTGTGACTGAGTATCTCATAGTGTATGTGATAGTGGAGAGCGGTAGTGATGTGTGTGAGTGTGAGTATCTCACAGTGTATGTGATAGTGGAGAGCAGTAGTGATGTGTATGAGTGTGAGTATCTCACAGTGTATGTGATAGTGGAGAGCGGTAGTGATGTGTGTGAATGTGAGTATCTCACAGTGTATGTGATAATGGAGAGCGGTAGTAATGTGTGTGAGTGTGAATATCTCACAGTGTATATGATAGTGGAGAGAAGTAGTGATGTGTGTGAATGTGAGTATCTCATAGTGTATGTGATAGTGGAGAGCGGTAGTGATGTGTGTGAGTGTGAGTATCTCACAGTGTATGTGTCATGTGTGCATCGCCACGAAGATCGTCGCGGTTGCACATTCTGACTTCTCACAGCTGAGTTGCTGTTTCTTTGTGTTTGGCAGTTAGGGAGTTAATTCTGTCTGTGCTCAGTTCTGGGACTGGGTGCAGTTTCTCCCGGCTGCAATTAATTATATTGTTGATTGGTTTCCTTTAAATCTCCTTAATCTCGGTTGTCTGTGTTGGGAGTTGCCAGTGAAATTCTTCATGCAGACCACAGATAGGATTGTATCTGTATAGACTTAAGTTGAAGAGCTCCTTAGTTGTTTTAAGCTCACCTTGCTTAGAGTTTAATATCCCAGATCATTTATGTTCCTTCTGTGTTTGAGTGTGTATGCAAGTCTGTGTTTTCTCCAGTCTGTCTTATATGTCTAATCTGTGTATTTAGCAGAGATCAGCCCATATCCCTTTGGTGGTAATCAGGATCCTTCTTAGGACTGATTACAGGGTTCAGGGACTGATAGGAGACAGGGTTAGGTTGGAGACTTGGACCTCTGAACCATTATCAGTACCTCCAAGGTGAGGAATTAGTTAGGACCCCAGTTTAGGGTCAGGTTAGACCCCGGTCCTCCTCTTTCCTGTGACAGTGTATCAAGTACTCAAGATTAACCCTGAGTTCAACGGATATCGTGTCAGGTAAATCTATTCTATATTTACATGCTGATGTTACTAATCTATATGTTGTAGAGAGTGTTGTTCTTTTAAGAATAGTTTACTGACATCGTACACATATCAAAAGACCGCGTGACAGTATGTGATAGTGGACAGCGGTAGTGATGTGTGTGACTGAGTATCTCCCAGTGTATGTGATAGTGGAGAGCGGTTGTGATGTGTGTGAGTGTGAGTATCTCACAGTGTATGTGATAGTGGAGAGCGGTAGTGATGTGTGTGAGTGTGAGTATCTCACAGTGTATGTGATAGTGGAGAGCGGTTGTGATGTGTGTGAGTGTGAGTATCTTCAGTGTATGTGATAGTGGAGAGCGGTAGTGATGTGTGTGAGTGTGAGTATCTCACAGTGATGTGATAGTGGAGAGCGGTAGTGATGTGTGTGAGTGTGAGTATCTCACAGTGTATGTGATAGTGGAGAGCGGCAGTATGTGTGTGACTGAGTATCTCCCAGTGTATGTGATAGTGGAGAGCGGTGTGATGTGTGTGAGTGTGAGTATCTCACAGTGATGTGATAGTGGAGAGCGGTAGTGATGTGTGTGACTGAGTATCTCACAGTGTATGTGATAGTGGAGAGCGGTAGTGATGTGTGTGATGTGAGTATCTCACAGTGTATGTGATAGTGGAGAGCGGTAGTGATGTGTGTGATGTGAGTATCTCACAGTGTATGTGATAGTGGAGAGCGGTAGTGATGTGTGTGTGTGAGTATCTCCAGTGTATGTGATAGTGGAGAGCGGTAGTGATGTGTGTGATGTGATATCTCACAGTGTATGTGATAGTGGAGAGCGGTAGTGATGGTGTGTGTGAGTATCTCACAGTGTATGTGATAGTGGAGAGCGTAGTGATGTGTGTGAGTGAGTATCTCACAGTGTATGTGATAGTGAGAGCGGGTGATGTGTGTGATGAGTATCTCACAGTGTAGTGATAGTGGAGAGCGTGTGATGTGTGTGTGATGTGAGTATCTCACAGTGTATGTGATAGTGGAGAGCGGTAGTATGTGTGTGAGTGTGATATCTCACAGTGTATATGATAGTGGAGAGCGGTAGTGATGTGTGTGAGTGAGTATCTCACAGTGTATTGATAGTGGAGAGCGGTAGTGATGTGTGTGAGTGAGTATCTCCAGTGTATTGATAGTGGAGAGCGGTAGTGATGTGTGTGATGTGATCTCCAGTGTATGTGATAGTGGAGAGCGGTAGTGATGTGTGTGATGTGAGTATCTCAGTGTATGTGATAGTGGAGAGCGTAGTGATGTGTGTGATGAGTATCTCACAGTGTATGTGATAGTGGAGAGCGGTAGTGATGTGTGTGATGTGATATCTCCAGTGTATGTGATAGTGGAGAGCGTAGTGATGTGTGTGATGGAGTATCTCCAGTGTATGTGATAGTGGAGAGCAGTAGTGATGTGTGTGATGAGTATCTCCAGTGTATGTGATAGTGGAGAGCGTAGTGATGTGTGTGAGTGAGTATCTCCAGTGTATGTGATAGTGAGAGCGTAGTGATGTGTGTGAATTGAGTATCTCACAGTGTATGTGATAGTGGAGAGCGTAGTGATGTGTGTGATGGTATCTCAAGTGTATGTGATAGTGAGAGCGGTAGTGATTGTGTGATGAGTATCTCACAGTGTATGTGATAGTGGAGAGCGTAGTGATGTGTGTGATGAGTATCTCACAGTGTATGTGATAGTGGAGAGCGGTAGTGATGTGTGTGATGAGTATCTCACAGTGTATGTGATAGTGGAGAGCGGTAGTGATGTGTGTGATGTGTATCTCACAGTGTATGTGATAGTGGAGAGGCGGTAGTGATGTGTGTGAGTGTGAGTATCTCACAGTGTACGTGATAGTGGAGAGCGGTAGTGATGTGTGTGAGTGTATCTCACAGTGATGTGATAGTGGAGAGCGGTAGTGATGTGTGTGAGTATCACACAGTGTATGTGATAGTGGAGAAGGGGTAGTGATGTGTGTGAGTGTGAGTATCTCACAGTGTATGTGATAGTGGAGAGCGTAGTGATTGTGTGTGAGTGTGAGTATCTCACAGTGTATGTGATAGTGGAGAGCGTGTGATGTGGTGTGAGTGTGAGTATCTCACAGTGTACGTGATAGTGGAGAGCGGTAGTGATGTGTGTGAGTGTTCTCACAGTGTATGTGATAGTGGAGAGCGGTAGTGAGTGTGTGAGTATCTCACAGTGTATTATAGTGGGAGAGTAGTGTTGAGCGATCGATACTGCAAATATCGGATATCGGCGATATTTTCGTCATATCGGATACCGTAACGGGATTGTCACTGTCACTGTCTTGTCCGTCGGTCGGGTCTGTCACTGTCAGTGTCCGTCGGTTCGGGTCTGTCAGGACAGCGGCACTTACCTGGCAGAAGATCTCCGCGGTCACGTCCTGGACTGCTTCATGGCCGCCATCCTCTTCTCCCGGCGGTCACATGCAGTTTCTCGCGATAACTGCAGTGACTGCTGGGTAATCCCGGCCGTAAAGCAGTCAGTCCGATGACGTCACCGCCGGGGAAGCAGGTAATCAGCTGTGCGCGCCGGATGTCAGGATCTGCCTGTCATTGCGATGTAGCAGAGCTGGATCGTCGTGGGACTGTCGTTACTATGTACTGCGTCGGACAGGTGGTAACTGTTGGTTTGTTTTTTTTTTCTTTTTTACAGGAGATCGAGGCGTCGCAGGAATAGGTTAAATAAAATTAATGAAAACTGTGTTGTCTCTTTATTTCATTAAAAGACTTTTTCTTGCTGTGTCTTTTTTTTTATACATTTTTAAAAACTTGGGATTAATAATGGATCGGTGTACTTATGGACACCTCTCCATTATTAACCGGGCTTATTGTCACCGTGCAATCAACGGTGACATTAACCCCTTATTACCCCGCTTGCCCACCGCTACAAGGCAAGTGGGAAGAGCCGGGTAAAGTGCCACAATTGGCACATTCTTTTGATGCGCCAAATGTGGGGCTGCTGTAGCCTGGTATTATCAGGCGTTGAGGGCCAAAATCCATGGGCCTTGACAGTCTTTTAATACCAGCCGCAGCAGTCTGCATTTTACTTGGCTGGTTAACAAAAATAGGGGGACCCCTACGCCGTTTTTTTTTTCGAGGGGATCCCCTATTTTTGTTAACCAGCCAAGATATGCAGATGCTGTGGCCTGTATTATCAGGCTGGCAAGGTCCATGGGTATTGGATCCTTACCAGCCTGAAAAACCAGGCCTCAGCGGTCTGCTTCATCTGGCGGTTAACAAAAATAGGGGGGACCCACAGCCAATTTTTTTCGGGGATCCCCTATTTTTGTTAATCAGCCAAGATATGCAGACGCTGTGGCCTGGTATTATCAGCTGGCAAGGTCCATGGATCTTGGCTCCTTAACAGCCTGAAAATCCAGGCCTCAGCGGTCTGCTTCATCTGGCTGGTTAACAAAAATAGGGGGGACCCCACGCCATTTTTTTATTCGAGGAACCCTATTTTTGTTAATCATTCCCTCTGACGTCACTGATTGTGTCCCTGGCTGACCTGAAGTGAAAGGGAAAGCAATCAATTAAGCTTTCCACTTCCTCTCCTGTCAGCCGGAGAGGAACTCATTCATTTGGGGTTTACTGTGAGGCTGCAGCATTAGCTGCGGTCCCTGCAGAAAACATTAACCCTTTCTGAAGGATTACACCGTGGGACCTAACTGTGCATGGGATAGGTAAGAATAATTTTGCTTTTTTATTTTATTTTATTACAGGAAATGGTTTTTGCAGTCAAATAAAAGATGGTCAAAAACGTGTGATTATTTCATTAAAATGATTTTTAATTAAAGTGTGTGTGTTTTATTTTTATTTCATGCAATATGGAAATTAAATTGATAGTTGTCTAATTGACAGCTCTCAATTATTAACCTGGCTTAAGGTCACCTTCAATTCAATGTGGCTTTAACCCCATATTAACCCATTCGCCACCGCTACAGGGCAATGGGAAAAAGACGGGCAAAGTGCCAAAAGGGCGAATCTAATTATGATTTGCCCTTTCTGGGGTTCTGGGGGCAGATGTTAGTAGCCTGGGGGGGCCAAAAATAATGGTCCCTCTCCTGGGCTATTATTATCTGCCCCCATTCGTGACTTTGTCTGTCTGGTTGCGAAAATAGGGCGGGAAGCCCACGCATTTTTTTTAAACAATTTTTACACCTCAATATATAAATAATATATAATACATGTAATTGAATTTGTGACACATATATATTAATTAAATTTAAAGTTCATACACTTCTACATAGTAAATAGCCGCTAATTCAATTGACGGCTTTTGTGAAAATGCGAACCCGACATGAAATGACACTTGTTACATAGGGTTAAACCATGTCCTTTTCATGTCCTTTGCTATCGATTTGCACAAACAATTACATCAGTCTATGTGTGCAAATTTCACACCTGTAGGGGTTAATAAAGGTGTTAAAATTCGGGCAAAAAAGTCCGTTTTTTTTACAACGAATTTAACCTTTAATTAACCCCCCACAGGTGTGAAATTTTGCACCTAGACGGATGAAATTGTTTGTGGGCCCAAACAAA
>JARQOD010007912.1:0-37629 GCA_033576555.1 Oophaga sylvatica
TCCGGGTGGTCTTCAGGGTCGTCGTCTTCAGGGTCGTCGTCGTCTTCAGGGTCCTCGTCTTCAGGGTCCTCGTCTTCGGGCTCGTCGTCTTCGGGGTTGTCGTCTTCTTCGGGGTGTTTTTCAGGGTCGTCGTCTTCAGTGTTGGAGATCCAGAGTGATTACACAAAAAAACATTTAAAAAATCTTCAACTTGGAAATGTAGCTGAAGGTACAAGAAGGCTGAGTAACTTCCGACAACCAGCTGATGGTACTGGAACCCGGACGGGTATCAGATGGTACAAGAGACAATGAAAGTAACGAGGACCTGCTGACTGTGCTGGAACCCGGAGGGGCAGCAGAAGGAAAAGAGCCAATGGCACAACCGAGGACCAGCTGACGTTACTGGGACACGGTTACTAAGCAGGAGGTACCTGTGCTCCAAAGCACTACCAAGGACCAGCAGACGTTGCTGGAACTCGGATACCGAGATGGAGACACCTAGGCCAAAGGCACTGCGGAGAACCAGCTGACGGTACTGGAACCCGGACGGGTAGCAGAAGGTACCCATGAAAATTTAAGTTGACAGGCTGCGAGCCGGCCGCAGTTACCGAATCCCACAGTCCTACAGTGGGTGATTGTCCTATTGTCACAACGGAAACAGCCTTTATTTACAAATCCCGCAGCACACATAGGAAGCACCTAAACTGCAGGCACCATAGAGTCGGCTAACCCGACCGCAACACGACAGGACAACTTATTGGAGGCTAAGTGACGTTGACACTGACAGGAAACAGCTGGCGTGCTGTAACCAGTCTGGGCAGGAGTGAGTACCCGTGCCAATTAGACTTCCGAGCACCAACTGGCGGTGTTGGAGCCCAGGGTTAAGAGGAAAACAGGGTGGAGGCAGCAGTACTTTTTGCCGTTCACACAGCAGGGGAACAGCTGACATTACTGAACCCCAGTAACACAGGAGCATGTGTTGACTGTGCAAACAGCACTTCCGAGCACCAACTGGCGGTGTTGAAGCCCAGGGATGAGAGGAGAACAGGGTGGAGGCAGCAGGACTTTTTGCCGTTCACACAGCAGGGGAACAGCTGACATTACTGAACCCCAGTAACACAGGAGCATGTGTTGACTGTGCAAACAGCACTTCCGAGCACCAACTGGCGGTGTTGAAGCCCAGGGATGACAGGAGATCAGGGTGGAGGCAGCAGGACTTTTTGCCGTTCACACAGCAGGTGAACAGCTGACATTACTGAACCCCAGTAACACAGGTGCATGTGTTGACTGTGCAAAGAGCACTTCCGAGCACCAACTGGCAGGGTTGAAGCCCAGGGATGAGAGGAGAACAGGGTGGAGGCAGCAGGACTTTTTGCCGTTCACACAGCAGGGCAACAGCTGACATTACTGAACCCCAGTAACACAGGAGCAAGTGTTGACTGTGCAAACAGCACTTCCGAGCACCAACTGGTGGTGTTGAAGCCCAGGGATGACAGGAGAACAGGGTGAAGGCAGCAGGACTTTTTGCCGTTCACACAGCAGGGGAACAGCTGACATTACTGAACCCCAGTAACACAGGAGCAAGTGTTGACTGTGCAAACAGCACTTCCGAGCACCAACTGGCGGTGTTGGAGTCCAGGGTTGAGAGGAGAACAGGGTGGAGGCAGCAGTACTTTTTGCCGTTCACACAGCAGGGGAACAGCTGACATTACTGCTCCCCAGTAACACAGGAGCATATGTTGACTGTGCAAACAGCACTTCCGAGCACCAACTGGCGGTGTTGAAGCCCAGGGATGAGAGGAGAACAGGGTGGAGGCAGCAGGACTTTTTGCCGTTCACACAGCAGGGGAACAGCTGACATTACTGAACCCCAGTAACACAGGAGCATGTGTTGACTGTGCAAACAGCACTTCCAAGCACCAACTGGCGGTGTTGAAGCCCAGGGATGACAGGAGAACAGGGTGGAGGCAGCAGGACTTTTTGCCGTTCACACAGCAGGGGAACAGCTGACATTACGGAACCCCAGTAACACAGGAGCATGTGTTGACTGTGCAAACAGCACTTCCGAGCACCAACTGGCGGTGTTGAAGCCCAGGGATGAGAGTAGAACAGGGAGGAGGCAGCAGGACTTTTTGCCATTTACACAGCAGGGGAACAGCTGACATTACTGAACCCTAGTAACTCAGGAGCAAGTGTTGACTGTGCAAACAGCACTTCCGAGCACCAACTGGCGGTGTTGAAGCCCAGGGATGAGAGGAGAACAGGGTGGAGGCAGCAGGACTTTTTGCCGTTCACACAGCAGGGGAACAGCTGACATTACTGAACCCCAGTAACACAGGAGCAAGTGTTGACTGTGCAAACAGCACTTCCGAGCACCAACTGGCGGTGTTGGAGCCCAGGGATGAGAGGAGAACAGGGTGGAGGCAGCATTACTTTTTGCCGTTCACACAGCAGAGGAACAGCTGACATTACTGAACCCCAGTAACACAAGAGCATGTGTTGACTGTGCAAACAGCACTTCCGAGCACCAACTGGCAGTGTTGAAGCCCAGGGATGACAGGAGAACAGGGTGGAGGCAGCAGGACTTTTTGCCGTTCACACAGCAGGGGAACAGCTGACATTACTGAACCCCAGTAACACAGGAGCAAGTGTTGACTGTGCAAACAGCACTTCCGAGCACCAACTGGCGGTGTTGGAGCCCAGGGTCAAGGAGGATATGTAAAAAATATATACAGTATTTGCCTTGTTACGTTGCAATTAAAAATGTAGATACTCAAAACAAGAGAAAGATAACCTTTACTACCATAAGATGATGATTTTAATTAAACAAACGTATATAAATAAAGAATTGACAAAAATAAGCGCATACATTCACATGTCTAACAGCAATGCAAACCAAAAAAAATTTTGGTAATGAATCTGATATACAGTTTTAAATAAAAGCATACAAGTACATTTCAGAATACATTAATGATGTATAAGTAACAGTATGTACACCTGTTATATTGTATAGACAATGAATGTAGGACTTAAAAACATCCTCAGCATTACAAGTTATCTGTGACATCCAAAAAAAATTCATTCGGTGAATAATGTCACTAAACCGTTTCTACAAATATATAAAATCTCCATCATGTAATACTCATAATATGGGCCAATAATCATTTTTATTAACAAATATAACCTTTAAAAAGTGCATAGTACATAGTGAAAATTGCTATTTATGCCTAACTGTGGACTTGCAAGAATGACAACGGATAGATAAGGTATATATAGATGAGACTGCATAGCCACAGATGGTGAATGTCCATCTAATACTGTACCTCAATAAAGTGTGCGGCACTACTCCAGATCTTTTTTTTCATATAGCTTTATAAACAGGGTACGTGCATGTATGCTTGCGCCTTTGTTTGGACGCACAGACTGTCTTTGTGCTGTCACGCGTTGGGTAGTGGAGCGTCTGTGCGTCTCATGACGCAGACTAACATTCACGTTGCGCATCGTTCATCATCGCTAGCGTACCGACAACACAAAGCCGTTGTCATGACAGCTTTACTCAGTAAACATGCACCTATGATGAAACATACACGCATGTGCCCTATTAGAGAAGAAGCTACAAGAAAAACGCGTGTGAGGTGTGCCGCAGCCTTTTTTTAAGGTACAGTATTATATCGGCATTGTACAGGTGTCGCTATTCAGTCTGATAACTAGATCTCATTCACCTTTTCTATCACTTGTCGTTGTTTCAGCACCACTTGCAGGTATATATTTTGCTATTGTCACTATGCACAATTTTCTTTTTCGAGGTAATGCCTGATTTGTGGCCCTGATTATCAGGATTACATGATGTACCTATATGATATGAGGTGTAAAATTGTAAATTAAATATGGGGTTCAGTAATGTCAGCTGTTCCCCTGCTGTGTGAACGGCAAAAAGTACTGCTGCCTCCACCCTGTTCTCCTCTTAACCCTGGGCTCCAACACCGCCAGTTGGTGCTCGGAAGTGTAATTGGCATGGGTACTCACTCCTGCCCATGCTGGAACGTCGCAAGTGAGCGCACTCTAGGCGGACCTTGTGCAGCAGTGCATCAAGATCCGGATAGTCCCTCAAAAAACTCTGCACGACCAAGTTGAGCACATGTGCCAGACATGGTATGTGAGTGAGGTTGCCAAGCCCCAGAGCTGCCACCAGATTTCGGCCATTGTCACACACTTCCAAGCCTGGCTGGAGATTCGCTGGCAAAAACCACACGTCGCTCTCCTGCTTTATGGCATTCCACAGCTCCTGCGCTGTGTGGCTTCGATTCCCCATGGAAATTAATTTCAGGACGGCCTGTTGACGTTTGGCCACGGCTGTGCTCATATCGGTCGTAACAGGTAAGCGTTCACGGGTCCATGTGGAGGTAGACCGTGACGGCTCCTGCAGCGATGATTCTGAGGAACTGGAGTAGGAGGAGGAGTCAATGTGTACAGACTGGATTCCTGCAATCCTTGGAGTTGGCAGAACACGTACAGCGCCACTCGCAAGATCTGTACCCGGCTCCTCAACATTAACCCAATGGGCAATGAGGGAAAGGTATCGTCCCTGGCCATGGGTACTGGTCCGAGCATCGGTGGTCAGGTGGACCTTGCTACTGACGGCGTTTAGTAGCGCATGTTTAATTTTTCCCTCAACATGCTTTTGCAGACCAGGGACGGCTTGCCTGCTGAAATAAAATAGGCTGGGCACATTGTATTGTGGGACTGCCAATGCCATTAAGTTACGGAAACTGTCAGTCTCCACCAGCCTGAATGAGAGCATTTCAAGGGACAGGAGTTTTGCAATGCCAGCATTCAGAGCCTGTGCTCGCGGATGGTTTGCCGAGTATGGCCGTCTTTTCTCCCATGCCTGTGCTACCGATGGCTGTACAGTGGCCTGGGAGTGTGAGGATGACAGGGAACTTGCAGCTGTGGGTGGAATAACACTGGGTCTCTGGACAACAGTGACAGAGGTTCTTCCATGGCGATCCTGTGAGGAATCCGAACCAGCTGTGTGTGAGCTGGAGGAAGAGGCTCCAACACGAGCTGAAGATGTAGGTGGTGCTGTAGGTTGGCCTACGTCTCCAGTGTGTCTTTGTAACTCAACCACGTGCTTGGTCCGCACATGTTTCCACATATTAGTGGTATTGAGGTTACTGGCACTTTTACCTCTTTTGACTTTTTGATTACACAGCTTGCATTTGACATAGCAAATATCATCTGCAAGTGTGTCAAAAAAGGACCACGCAGTGCAAATCCTGGGAGCACCCATTTTGGCTTTTGGAAGAGAACTGCTCCGAACGGGTCCCAAAGTGGAGGCAACAGGCAACTGAGTCTGCAGCCTACCTCTCCCTCCTGTGTGGACCGTTGGGGCAATCTCTTCCTCAGAGCTGCTCCCACCACCTTCCTGTTCCTCACGCCATGTTGGGTCTTGGACCTCATCATCTCCACTACCCTCTTCCAACACCTGCTGCTGTTGGGTGGTCTGGCCAGCACCATGCTCAACAGAAACTGGCACCTGAGTCTCATCATCATCAGATGCGTTCTGCGGTGTGCTGACCATCGGCAATGGCTCACCCGCCTCTTCAGATTCAAAGAGACAAAGCTGTTGCGCATCACTGCATACTCCCTCTTCTTCACATTCCAGAATGCTGCTTGGCCTGGCCCCTGTTTGCAAGCCAACAGATTCTGAGAACAGAAGCAGAGACTCAGCTGGCTCCTGTATGAGCTCTCTGACTGCCTGGGCAATTTGGCAGGCGGTGAAGAGACAGATGGTTGCTCAACAGTGCTCTGGTCCTGAGAGGAGGTGGAAGCAATTGAAGTCGATGCGTTGGCTGCCATCCAACCGACAACGGCTTCTGTTTGTTCTTCCCGCAGCAGGGGGGTACGCCGAGCTCACGGGGAAAACTGGTGGATGCTGTGTCACTAGGGGCGGCAGTAGCCACAGAATCCCCACGTCCTCTCCCTGCTGAAACTCCACGCCCACGACCACGTGCCTTACTCCCTGCCTTCTTCATCTTGGTAGATTGATAAAGAAAGGCAGAAAAGTTATAAGGCCTAAGTGTGCTTATTCCTCAGAGACTGCAGTGAACACTGCAGACAACTGTTCACTAGCTCTGAAAGGCTCCTTTGTGTACTTCTATAGTGTTTGCAACCAATGTATTGTATACGGATGGAAGCGCGTCACACTAATAGATTTGAGTTTTTTGAAATAGAATGGAGCAGCACCAATTAGACAAAAATGTCAAGGATGAGGCAGTGACACACGCTCAGCAGACTACAACCAGCAGTGGTTGAAGAACTAACTGTAGCGTGATCTGCACTCAAAAAAAGAAACCTCACAGACTGCCGTGAACACTGCAGACAACTGTTCACTATCTCTGAAAGGCTCCTTTGTGTACTTCTATAGTGTTTGCAACCAATGTTTGTATACGGATGGAAGCGCGTCACACTAATAGATTTGAGTTTTTTTAAATAGAATGGAGCAGCACCAATTAGACAAAAATGTCAAGGATGAGGCAGTGACACACGCTCAGCAGACTACAACAAGCAGTGGTTGAAGAACTAACTGTAACGTGATCTGCACTCAAAAAAAAAACCTCACAGACTACAGTGAACACTGCACACAACTGTTCACTAACTCTGAAAGGCTCCTTTGTGTACTTCTATAGTGTTTGCAACCAATGTATTGTATACGGATGGAAGCACGTCACACTAATAGATTAGAGTTTTTTGAAATAGAATGGAGCAGCACCAATTAGACAAAAATGTCAAGGATGAGGCAGTGACACACGCTCAGCAGACTACAACCAGCAGTGGTTGAAGAACTAACTGTAGCGTGATCTGCACTCAAAAAAAAAAACCTCACAGACTACAGTGAACACTGCACACAACTGTTCACTAGCTCTGAAAGGCTCCTTTGTGTACTTCTATAGTGTTTGCAACCAATGTATTGTATACGGATGGAAGCGCGTCACACTAATAGATTACAGTTTTTTTAAATAGAATGGAGCAGCACCAATTAGACAAAAATGTCAAGGATGAGGCAGTGACACACGCTCAGCAGACTACAACCAGCACTTGATGAAGAACTAACTGGAGCGTGATCTGCACTCAAAAAAAAACCTCACAGACTACAGTGAACACTGCACACAACTGTTCACTAGCTCTGAAAGGCTCCTTTGTGTACTTCTATAGTGTTTGCAACCAATGTATTGTATACGGATGGAAGCGCGTCACACTAATAGATTTGAGTTTTTTGAAATAGAATGGAGCAGCACCAATTAGACAAAAATGTCAAGGATGAGGCAGTGACACACGCTCAGCAGACTACAACCAGCACTTGATGAAGAACTAACTGGAGCGTGATCTGCACTCAAAAAAAAAAAAAAACTCACAGACTACAGTGAACACTGCACACAACTGTTCACTAGCTCTGAAAGGCTCCTTTGTGTACTTCTATAGTGTTTGCAACCAATGTATTGTATACGGATGGAAGCGCGTCACACTATAATTTCAATTGAATGGAGCAGCACCAATTACACTAAAGAAAAAAAAAAGAGTCTGTGAGTGACACGTGCAGATTGCCTACAAACAGCGTTGGATGCAGAGCAAACTGCAGCGTCATCTGCACTCACAAACACACACCTTGCACAGAGCTGTGAAAACAACACTGCAAGTAAAAAGGATGATTTACACAGCAGTTTCTCAAATAGCCTGCCTACACAGCAATTCACAAAAACGCTATCTGTAACTGTCCCTCAGAGTCAGCAGAGCAGCGTTCTGTCCCTAACTTCATTCACAGCACAGTGAAGCTAAAATGGCGGCGGCGCCTTTTATAGTGCATTCTGACATCATTTCAGCAGCCAATCACAGCCATGCCATTAGTTAACATGACCGCAGCATTACAGGATGTGCCCACACTTCTTAGGATTCCTCATTGGCTGAATAAAATCACACTGCCTCTCAAAGAATTATGGGAACTTCCGATTCCGGTATACGATATATGAAAAGTATCAGAACTAAGTATCGGAATTCCGATACAGCGAATATCGGCCGATACCCGATACTTGCGGTATCGGAATGCTCAACACTACTCCTCACCCATATGACTGATCACATACATGACTGTGACATGGCAGTGCCGCCTCTGCAGGTGGAGATAAGGTGGACACCCTCCCACCCACTCTATGGATGTCCACATAAAACCAGCCAATTTATGCAACTTTAGTTTAAGCCTCACAACACTTTAGTGTGCTGGAGGAAAATACTCTGGCTTTATATCACTGAAGCCATTAAGCGTAGTGACCCATATCTACCATTTATGACGCAGTAGCGATCTCGTTAGCGACTTAGCTGTGTGATTCCAAACACATCTCATTAGCAATCTGTGATTCCAAACACATCTCATCAGCGATCTGTGATCCCAAACACATCTCATCAGCGATCTGTATAACGACCTCTGCGGTCGTTGGGAAAACCTAGTCCCACCTGCGATGCTGGTGAAGTCGTTCATAAAGGGTGTCACACTGTCACGCTGTCTAATGATATGTATACAATGTCAGTAAACTATTAATACAGGAACAACACTCTATACAACAACTAGTATAGCAACATAAGCATGTAAGTATAGAATAGATTTACCTGACACGATATCTGCTGAACCCAGGGTTAATCTTGAGGACTTGATGAGCTGAAACAGGAAAGAGGTGGACCGGGATCTAACCTGACCCTAAACTGGGGTCCTAACTAATCCCTCACCTTGGAGGTACTGATAATGGTTCAGAGGTCCAAGTCACCAACCTAACCCTGTCTCCTATCAGACCCTGAACCCTGTAATCAGTCCTAAGAAGGATCCTGACTACCACCAAAGGGATATGGGCTGATCTTAGCTAAATACACAGATTAGACATATAAGACAGACAGGATAACACTCGCTTGCATACACACTCAAACACCAAAGTAACATAAATGGTCTGAGAAATAAACTCTAACCAAGTTGAGCTTAGAACAACTAAGGAGCTCACAACTAAAGTCTATACAGATTCATTCCTATCTGTGGTCTGCATGAAGGTTTCACTGGCAACTCCCCAAGCAGACAACCAGGAATTTAAAGGAAACCAATCAACAAATAATCAATTGCAGCCGGGAGAAACTGCACCCAGTCCCAGCACCGAGCACAGACAGAATTAACTCCCTAGCTGCCAAACACAAAGAAACAGCAGCTCAGCTGTGAGAAGTCAAAATGTGCAACCGCGACGATCTTCGTGGCAATGCACACATGACAGTACCCCCCCTTCTACGAGGGGCCTCCGGACCCTCAGGGCCAGGCCTGCCCGGGTGAGTTCTGTGGAAGGTCCGAACCAAACGATCTGCGTTAACATCAGACACAGGGACCCACGTCCTCTCCTCTGGACCATACCCCTTCCAATGCACCAAGTACTGAAGGGACCGGCGATTCAGACGTGAGTCAATGATCTTTGATACTTGAAATTCCAAGTTACCATTGACCAACACAGGAGGAGGAGGTAGAGGTGACGGTATGACTGGTGCCACATACCTTTTAAGTAATGACTTGTGGAACACATTATGAATTTTAAACGTAGGAGGGAGGTCCAGACGAAATGCCACAGGATTAATTATGGAACTGATCCTGTACGACCCGATGAATCTGGGACCCAGTTTCCAGGAGGGCACTTTAAGTTTTATATTCCTGGTAGACAACCATACCAGATCGTTCACATTCAGATCTGGACCAGAAACTCTCCTCCTATCAGCCATACGTTTGTAACGGTTCCCCATCGCACTCAGATTATTCAATACACCTCTCCACACAGAAGCAAGTGACGACGAGAAACGCTCCTCCTCAGGAACCCCAGAAGGGCCCCCCCCATTGAAAGTACAAAACTGAGGATGAAAACCATATGCCCCAAAAAACGGGGACTTACCAGTGGACTCGCTCCGCCTGTTGTTAAGAGCGAACTCTGCCAGGGGCAAGAAAGAAGACCAGTCCTCTTGGTTCTCTGAGACAAAACACCGGAGATATGTCTCTAAGCTCTGATTCAGACGCTCTGTCTGACCATTGGTCTGCGGATGAAAAGCCGAGGAAAATGACAATTGCATCCCCCGACGTAAACAAAATGCCCTCCAAAATTTGGACACAAACTGAGACCCCCTATCTGACACCACATCAGAAGGCAACCCATGAAGTCTAACGATCTCCCTAATGAACACCTGCGCCAGAGTTTTAGCATTAGGGAGTGCAGGAAGAGCAACGAAATGTGCCATCTTACTGAACCTGTCAACAACCACCAGTATGACAGTATTCCCTGACGACGGAGGAAGGTCCGTAATGAAGTCCATAGATAAATGAGTCCATGGACGCTCCGGAAGTTTCAAGGGTAAAAGGGTCCCAGACGGACGGGTATGAGGGGTTTTAGAGCGAGCACACACCCCACATGACGCGACAAAAGTTATAACATCTTTATTAGCATTAGGCCACCAAAACCGGCGAGAAAGGAGATCTAAAGTAGCCTTACTCCCTGGATGTCCTGCTAGAGCAGAATTATGATGTGCCTCAATAACCTTTTGTCTCAACAGATTTGGGACAAACAGTCTCCCTGGAGTCCTGCAGGGGCGTCCCCCTGAGCCTCTAACACCTCCTCCTCAAGCTCAGAAAATACAGCCGACACTACCACCCCCTCCTGAAGGATAGGACTCGGGTCATCCGTTTTCCCCGGCCCCTGGGAAACTGCGAGACAAGGCATCAGCCTTTACATTCTTAGACCCCGGGCGATAAGTGACGACAAAATAAACCTGGTAAAAAACAACGACCATCGAGCTTGTCTGGAATTCAGACGCTTAGCGGATTCCAAATACAACAGGTTCTTGTGATCAGTAATAACGGTAACCGGGTGGACTGCCCCCTCCAAAAAGTGACGCCATTCTTCAAAAGCTAACTTAATGGCCAAAAGTTCCCTATTGCCGATATCATAATTCCTTTCGGCGGACGACAATTTCTTAGAAAAGAAAGCGCACGGATGCCATTTACCAGGGGACGGACCCTGGGACAATATAGCACCCACCCCTACGTCAGACGCATCCACCTCCACAATGAACGGCTGAGATGCATCTGGTTGGATGAGAACGGGTGCCGAAGCAAAACATTTCTTCAAAGAGGAAAAGGCTTGACAAGCTTTGTCCGACCATTTAGAAAAATCCGTCCCTTTTCTTGTCATGTCAGTGAGAGGTTTGACGACAGATGAGAAATTACAAATAAATTTCCGGTAGTAGTTAGCAAACCCCAAAAAACGCTGCAGAGCCTTAAGATCCCCTGGCTGATCCCATTCAAGCACTGCTCTCACCTTTTCAGGGTCCATACGGAAACCGGAGGCTGACACCAAAAAACCCAAAAACTGAAGTTCCTGTACGGCAAATACACACTTCTCCAGTTTGGCGTATAATTTATTGTCTCGCAAGATCTGCAACACCTGTCTCACATGCTCCTGATGAGACACAAGATCTGGCGAGTAAATTAAAATGTCGTCCAAATATACAACCACAAACAGCCCCACAAGGTGACGAAAAATGTCATTAACAAAATGTTGGAATACTGCTGGTGCAGTAGTCAGACCAAAAGGCATGACTAGGTTCTCATAATGTCCCTCCGGCGTGTTAAACGCCGTTTTCCACTCATCCCCCTCTTTTATCCTAATCAGATTATACGCCCCCCTGAGATCCAATTTAGAAAACCATTTGGCGCCAACAATTTGATTGAAGAGATCAGGAATAAGAGGGAGTGGATACGGATCTCGAACAGTAATCCGATTAAGTTCGCGGAAATCCAAGCAAGGGCGTAGGCCTCCATCTTTCTTCTTCACAAAGAAGAACCCCGCGGCTACTGGGGAAGATGAAGGTCTAATATGCCCTTTGGCCAGACTTTCAGAAATATAATCTTTCATAGCCTGCTTCTCAGGACCAGAAAGATTATACAACCTAGCTTTAGGCAACTTAGCATCAGGAAGGAGATTAATAGAGCAGTCATACACGCGATGAGGAGGCAACTCCTGACACCCCTCCTCAGAGAAAACATCCCCAAAATCCTCCAAAAAAGGAGGCAATGTACTAGGCACGACCGCACTGATGACTGTGTTCATGCAGTTGCTTTTGCAAAACTCACCCCATTGGCTTATTTCTCTGGACTGCCAATTAATCACAGGGTTATGTTTAACCAACCAAGGAAGTCCCAACACAATGGGAGTAGGTAGACCCTCCAACACATAACAAGATAATTGTTCCCTATGTATTGCCCCTACCCGAAGGTCAATGTTATGAACCTCATGAACAAAGCTACCTTGGCCGAGAGGCCTGGCGTCAATGGAGAATATAGGGATCGGTTTGACCAATACACTCAGATGCATACCTTGAGCCTGAGCAAACTGAGCGTCAACCAGATTAGCCCCGGAACCACTATCAAGAAGAACAGACAATCTCTCCACTCTCGTACCAACTACCACCTCCACTGGTACAAGGAACTGAGAAGAACTGGCGGATGAAATACATACTCCCAGGTTGTCGTCCACCACACAACCTGGGATTAACAGTTTTCCGGCGACTTTTGGCTCAACAAGGCACGGGATGGACATTCTCCAACAAAATGTCCCTCTTTCCCGCAGAAAAAACATCTTCTAGTCCTGCGGCGTACCGCCAATCCCCTCCTACGAAATGATGTCCCTCCCAACTGCATAGGCTCATCCGAACAGACAAGGGGAACCTCAACATAAGGGACTTTAGTGGTAGGTGGAAAAACAACAGGGAGTGGGGTTACCTCACCCCTCTCCCGAAGCCGTCTATCAGTACGGATAGCTAAGGCCATAGCAGCCTCCAGAGAAGGAGGAGACTCATACTGAGCCAAAACGTCTTTTAATTTATCAGAAAGCCCATGACAAAACTGGCTCCTAAGAGCTGGGTTATTCCACTGAGTATCTGTGGCCCATCTACGAAACTCAGAAGCAAATTCCTCTGCCGGACGATCTCCCTGCTGTATCTTACGTAATTTTGTCTCAGCAAGAGAGACCCGATCTGGGTCATCATATACCAATCCCAGGGCAGTAAAAAATTGATCTACAGACAGTAGAGCCGGGGATCCCGGAGGAAGGGAAAATGCCCAGGATTGAGGGTCCCCTTGCAGAAGTGAGATAACAATTCCCACTCTCTGCTCCTCACTCCCTGATGATCGAGGCCGAAGCCGAAAATACAATTTACATGCCTCCCGGAAGGTGAAAAAATTGTCTCGCCCACCAGTGAACCTGTCCGGGAGAGCAACCTTAGGTTCAACTCTGGTTTGCTCCAGGGGAGACAAAACTTTGGACTTAATGTCCGTCAGATCCATGGATAATCCCTGCAACTGCAGAGCCAGCTGGGCTACTGGATCCATGGTAACTGGAGATAATTTTTATGGCCAGTGAAAATGTCACGCTGTCTAATGATATGTATACAATGTCAGTAAACTATTAATACAGGAACAACACTCTATACAACAACTAGTATAGCAACATCAGCATGTAAGTATAGAATAGATTTACCTGACACGATATCTGCTGAACCCAGGGTTAATCTTGAGGACTTGATGAGCTGAAACAGGAAAGAGGTGGACCGGGATCTAACCTGACCCTAAACTGGGGTCCTAACTAATCCCTCACCTTGGAGGTACTGATAATGGTTCAGAGGTCCAAGTCACCAACCTAACCCTGTCTCCTATCAGACCCTGAACCCTGTAATCAGTCCTAAGAAGGATCCTGACTACCACCAAAGGGATATGGGCTGATCTTAGCTAAATACACAGATTAGACATATAAGACAGACAGGATAACACTCGCTTGCATACACACTCAAACACCAAAGGAACATAAATGGTCTGGGAAATAAACTCTAACCAAGTTGAGCTTAGAACAACTAAGGAGCTCACAACTAAAGTCTATACAGATTCATTCCTATCTGTGGTCTGCATGAAGGTTTCACTGGCAACTCCCCAAGCAGACAACCAGGAATTTAAAGGAAACCAATCAACAAATAATCAATTGCAGCCGGGAGAAACTGCACCCAGTCCCAGTACCGAGCACAGACAGAATTAACTCCCTAGCTGCCAAACACAAAGAAACAGCAGCTCAGCTGTGAGAAGTCAAAATGTGCAACCGCGACGATCTTCGTGGCAATGCACACATGACACACACTCAGCGATTCAGGCTCACCAGCGGGACACCAACGACCAAAAAACGGCTCAGAAAGTTCATGAGCGATCAGCGACATCTCAGCAGGGGCCACATCGCTGCTACATGTCACACACAGCTAAGTCTCGCTTGCGATCTCGCTTAGTGTGGCATACCCTTTAGAATTGCAGAAGGGAGGGAGGTGGCAGGAGGTGGTAAGTGATTGGATGTGTTGGTTGAAGGACAGAGCAGAAATTAAATTTACACTGAAGACTTGTGAGACAGAGTATATACAGTAGATAAATTTTCTATTAATTATATAGAGTTGAACTACCCTATAGACTGGATAGGCTGGACTCCAGGGTAGTTTCGGGACGTATTCTAAAATTTATCAGGGAGTACAGGTCCTTCTCAAAAAATTAGCATATAGTGCTAAATTTCATTATTTTCCATAATGTAATGATTAAAATTAAACTTTCATATATTTTAGATTCATTACACACCAACTGAAATATTTCAGGTCTTTTATTGTTTTAATACTGATGATTTTGGCATACAACTCATGAAAACCCAAAAATCCTGTCTCAAAAAATTAGCATATCAAGAAAAGGTTCTCTAAACGAGCTATTACCCTAATCATCTGAAGCAACTAATTAACTCTAAACACATGCAAAAGATTCCTGAGGCTTTTAAAAACTCCCTGCCTGGTTCATTACTCAAAACCGCCATCATGGGTAAGACTGCCGACCTGACTGATGTCCAGAAGGCCATCATTGACACCCTCAAGCAAGAGGGTAAGACCCAGAAAGAAATTTCTGAACAAATAGGCTGTTCCCAGAGTGCTGTATCAAGGCACCTCAATGGGAAGTCTGTTGGAAGGAAACAATGTGGCAGAAAACGCTGTACAACGAGAAGAGGTGACCGGACCCTGAGGAAGATTGTGGAGAAGGACCGATTCCAGACCTTGGGGGACCTGCGGAAGCAGTGGACTGAGTCTGGTGTAGAAACATCCAGAGCCACCGTGCACAGGCGTGTGCAGGAAATGGGCTACAGGTGCCGCATTCCCCAGGTAAAGCCACTTTTGAACCAGAAACAGCGGCAGAAGCGCCTGACCTGGGCTACAGAGAAGCAGCACTGGACTGTTGCTAAGTGGTCCCAAGTACTTTTTTCTGATGAAAGCAAATTTTGCATGTCATTCGGAAATCAAGGTGCCAGAGTCTGGAGGAAGACTGGGGAGAAGGAAATGCCAAAATGCCTGAAGTCCAGTGTCAAGTACCCACAGTCAGTGATGGTGTGGGTGACATGTCAGCTGCTGGTGTTGGTCCACTGTGTTTCATCAAGGGCAGGGTCAATGCAGCTAGCTATCAGGAGATTTTGGAGCACTTCATGCTTCCATCGGCTGAAATGCTTTATGGAGATGAAGATTTCATTTTTAAGCACGACCTGGCACCTGCTCACAGTGCCAAAACCACTGGTAAATGGTTTACTGACCATGGTATTACTGTGCTCAATTGGCCTGCCAACTCTCCTGACCTGAACCCCATAGAGAATCTGTGGGATATTGTGAAGAGAAAGTTGAGAGACGCAAGACCCAACACTCTGGATGAGCTTAAGGCCGCTATCGAAGCATCCTGGGCCTCCATAACACCTCAGCAGTGTCACAGGCTGATTGCCTCCATGCCACGCCGCATTGAAGCAGTCATTTCTGCAAAAGGATTCCCGACCAAGTATTGAGTGCATAACTGAACATTATTATTTGATGGTTTTTTAAATTTTTTTTTTTTAAACACTTTTATTTTATTGGACGGTTGAAATATGCTAATTTTTTGAGACAGGATTTTTGGGTTTTCAAGAGCTGTATGCCAAAATCATCAGTATTAAAACAATAAAAGACCTGAAATATTTCAGTTGGTGTGTAATGAATCTAAAATATATGAAAGTTTAATTTTAATCATTACATTATGGAAAATAATGAAATTTAGCACTATATGCTAATTTTTTGAGAAGGACCTGTATATCCTATCCAAAATTCTTCAAAGCTTCAGACAAAACTTAAGAATGAAATGATATTCTAGGAGAAAAACTCATTGTTGAAATACCTGTGTCTCCAAATTGGAGTATTCTACCAGAAACTCTAAGCTCCATACTTTTTAATTTGTCCCAAACCTGATGAGTCACTTGTGGAAAAGGATATTTCTAATGGGATAATAATTTAAGAATCCCGATTTTGATCAATCCCATTTACCTTCCATGTATCCCTTATTTCCTTATAGATTTTAAGACCTTGTGACTCCTCTTGATTGAATTGATGAACTGTGGGTTATTCTGTAATGTCTGATATGGTTTGTACATGTCCCCTCTGAACTGTAAAGTGCTGAGTAATATGTTGGTGCAATAGAAATATAAAATATTATTATTATTCTCTATTGATCAAATATTCTATATTATCTTGTATCCCTCCTGCAAGCCAATTTAAGTTGAGTTCCTAAAAAATAACTGAGATTCCCAGCCACCTCTTCTTTTAATGAACTTTTATTTATTTATTTTTAAACAACAAGAATATAATTATAACAATATTTTTTTAAATTTTTTTTACATTTTTTCCAAAATATAATTTTCACTTAAAGACGTTTATCCTTATCTTTATCACATTCTTCTCCACAATTAGTTATTTTGTGGACTGGATAGCTGGGAAGTCTGTGAGGAAGTGCTACAAAATCCTATCCCATCACATTTGGTAAAATAAAGGTAAAATGGCCAACACCTTTAAGTTTTTAACAATTCTTGGTCTCTAGGAGCTGGGAGAAAGTGGTACCAAATATGGGACTACACATTTATATTCTCATATGACTAGTTAGTTTTTTCAATTTCAATTAGACAGTTGGAGTCCATAATTTAATCAAGTCCATGTTATAAAGCCAATTTTAGTTTCAATGTGGTCAACTAGTGGTTGCTCAGTATTGTCATGAAGACCCTCAGGCTAAGTACGCTATTAGTTTTTGGTCTTAATCTACCTAATCTACCATATGAATGTGTTTTATGATTCTGGCATAAAGTAGGTCATGCTGTTTATTTAGATCTTTTGCTGATTTTTTTAAGTCACTTTCTTTTTTTGGCTTGTGGTATTCATTGTCATTTTTGTGATAAATTCTTCATAATGGTGCATGTAGTTTATGAATTTGGCACAAAGTCAAAAATTGTCTTTTCTCCTGTCTTGTAAAGCTTTTGTGTGGCGCCCTGAGGGTCCAGTCGCCACAGAGATGTTGCATCGCACCCAGCGGTGTGACACCTGACTCTCAGGTAAGGAGGAAGCACCCATTGACTCCAACCACTGCATTCATCAGTACACTATGCCAGCTGAGTGTAGGCGGACCCAATAGGATGGTCTAGCTCAGGCTGGTTAGAACAGGGTGTAGCTAGATGGATGGGAGGGGTTGAGGCAGCCTTGTGCTGCGTGTTAGTTTAGAGTTTCAGTTTGAGACAGGCAGGCAGTGAAGTGGGTACTGGCCTGACCTGCTGCTCCTCTGGGTTCTTCTCAGGGAGCCGTGCTGAGAGAGCGAAAGGGTCCTGGGCTGAGACAGCAATTGAAGCTGTGCCCCCATCCTGAAGAAGGAAGGACCAGGCAAACATCGGGGAACGGTCCCTAGACTGGTGGGTCAGTTCAACGCCACTAGTAACACAGAGTATAGTGGGACTCTTCAAGGGCCACTAGCTGCCATATTCCCATCCGGGAGGAAGCCTAGGGATCAAGTACGTCCAGGCATCCGACGGTGTCCCGGTCTCTGTGAAGAGGAGAGCCGTGCACCGGGACATCAGGTCGTACCTGTAAACTGAAAGGATCCAATACTACCTCATCCAAGGGCTCTGTGGTAGGGAGGTGCAGAGGGAGTAAGGAGTGTAGTACCAAGAAGCCGGAAAGGAACATAAAGGGAGTCTTTGGGAGTGTGACCGATCTACCTGAGGGTTGCTGGACTACTCACTGGAAGGACACAGTGCCCGGCTGGAATCTGTACTGCGCATAACAGACTGTGAGTAAACCTTTGAAACTGCAACAGAACTGTTTCCTGATTATTCTAGCGACGCACACTCCACTCTGCTACATCTCTCCTGCACCATTGCTTTACCTTTCATCTACCTGCCCTGGGAGGACACAGTCTTACCTGTAGAAGACTTATCATCTAGCTGCACAACACCATCCCTTCCAGAGGACCTGCACAGCAGCGCTGGTCACCCTGACCAGGTACTACAGGTGGCGTCACGACAAACTACACGAACATTTAATCCCCTGTAAATACATCCCCATTTATAGTGAGCGCCCAGGGCCACGGACCGAGCTGCAGCTACCGTGACATCCCCCATAGAAATCAACGGGCTCGGTGCCGAGTACCCCACGGCCTTGGCTTAGGCGACTCATTTGCGACTACAAAAAGTCGCAGGATTCAAAAAAAGAGGCAAAAATTGCATCAAAATTCTGGCGTACTCTCAAATACATTGGGAGGGACTGGACTGGAGAGAAGTTGCACTAAATTTTTTCGACTTTTTTAAACGACACAATTAATGTCTCCGGCTAAAACAACTGGAATCACTAAACTCTGTTCACAAAGTAGAGAAAGTATACAGACAAGAACATATAAAGTAGACTTTAAAAAAGTTGAAAATAGAATAATAGATTAGGTGCAACAAAAAAAGGCAATGCTGAACCCAAGGTACCAATGTGATACAGTATTGCTGGTATTGTACTTTGTGTTTTTCATGTATTGAGAGTATACAATTTCACTGTCTGTACCTGAAAAGAGCTCATAACTCTTTACACATAGTATTATACTTTCATGCCAAGGACTAATTAATTCTGTTCGGAATCTGCCATTTAACACTTCATACATCGATACACCTTACTTTGTAATACATCTGGCAACAAAACAGCCTGGGTTTACTTATAAATTCGTTGCCAAGTAAAATGAAGCCTGGGAAAGCATAGAGCTTTATGATTCATGTTTAATCTTGCAATGTGATCAGTGTTCATACCACAAGAAAGAATACATTTACAAGATTTAGCATGAAAATATAAACTCTGAAGTATTGCTCTGTAAAGCTACTACAAACATACTTGTATAAGAAGGCCCTAAGCTATAGAAGTAGTACTAGCAACAGGTTCTCTGGTGACTTAGTAGGACTGGGACTGAAATTCAGCCCTGGCATTTTAATGCACACAGTCCCCCTTGTAATTTGGTTACTGATTAATAATTTTTTAACCATGTTCTATATTAGACCTGGGCAAAGTGCAGCCAATGGCCACATATGACCCAATGTCTGTTCCTATCTGGGCTGTGGACCTGGGCAGCCAAGTGGCTAGGTGCAGTAGCATCCCTTCTAACAACTCAATTTCACGGTATCTACATCCTCAAGTGATCCTCAGATGATGGGACAGGGAGGCCCTAGTTCCCTGTTTATCATTCAGCATGTTTCACTAAGTGTCTGCAGGCATGATGCCATCACCAGATCACACCTGCTGTGCGAAGAATCAGTACGCACTCTGTACAGAGCAGTGCTGCATATAGGAGGAACGAGTTGGGGTGGATAGTTCTTGTTTTTTATATTAATTATCAGCCAGTACTTGTGTGAGGGAACATAATTCTGCATGAGGTACTGTTGGTACATAACATTGTGTGGAGACCATCACACTGTGCGAGGAGCTTTGGGGCCATAATGTTAGAGCCTATGATGCTATGTAAACATTATACTTGTGTGGGACCATACTACTATGTGTGATGATGTCGGGACTTCATACTTTTGTGGGGATCATTTCACTGTGTGAGGAGCTATGTGGAAATAATGTGTGAGGGGCCATAATCCTGTGTGAGGGGCTATGGGAACATTTTACCTATATGGAGCCATAATACTGTGTGATGATGTTGGGACTTCATACTTGTGTAGGGATCATTATACTGGATGAGAAAGCTGCTTTTTCAAAACGTTATAAAAGCAGCACATTTAATGGTTTTGATTAGCTGTTACTGATAAGAATACATGTTACAATATGCTATATCGTAATATGTATTAGCAGTAGCAGCTAGCCAACATACTTAAAGGGTTGGCACCTTTAAGGACAATTTTTTTTTTAACCATTGTAAGGTGGCTGTCCGACACCTAGTGTATGCGAGATAAACCTGGAGGAATTCTTTAGCAAATATAGGACTAAAAGGGGTTAATCAGCCATGACAGTTTGATTATGAGCAGCTGTAGAGTTGAGCTAGAAAGCTGCTCATATTTCCATCCTGGTAGTGTTTCACTTTGTAAAATGAGACCTGTTTGACTCACACAAGTCAGTGTGTGTGGAGGTTGCAGACCTCCTTGATTGAGTGCCTTTGCTAAAGGACTAAGAGGCTGGACTTTAAGCCAGGTGGGCTAACCAACACTATTGTATTGAATTTTTGCTTTATGTTTTTCTTTATCCTGGAGAAGGGCTGTATTTCAGTTTCCTGTGATGTTGTTTATGAGGACTGCAATAAACCAGCCATACTTTAAATGGAAATGGTTTCTTTAATACCTCAGATTGCTCCCAAGTAGAGTTGAGCGATACTTTCCGATATCCAAAAGTATCGGAATCGGAATGGTATCGCCGATAAGTCTATGGGAACAAAATATCGGAATTAAAAAAAAAACATTCTTGCCTTGTTGGTTAATTGTACATGAAGAAAAACAACAAAGAGTAATGTAGAATGTATTGGGGAGGTTGAGGAGACATTAAAGGCATAGATGTTTAACCCAATCCAATGGAATAGCATTAATATTTTTTTTTTGGAAATACGTTTGGATTGACGAAGAAATTGACTATGTTGTTAACCTTTTTTCTATTTTGGCAAATATGTATGTTTCACAACTTCCATGCTCTTCACCTTTTTAACTTTTGACACACTTTCTCCTTCATAATCTTCAGCAGCATCATCTTTGTCATCAAATTATTCTTCATCTTCACCTTCTTTATCTTCTTCGTAAACTTCTTGTTATTCATCTTTTTGTTAACATTACTCATATTGTTCTTATTAAACTATTATTCTTCTTCATATTCTACATCTTCATCTTCTTCCTCTTCATCTTCTTCATCATATTCTTATTTGTGACAGAGATTCCTGTACTTGTAATCTGTCAAAGTATGAATTTTTCATCCTTCCGTTCTTGCTGTCACAAAAGATTTAAATTACAACAGTATTTGTCCGTGTTCAGTTTAGCCTGCAGCAGCAGGCATTTTCCAGGGGCACCACGAGGAGGAACGGACTCACCCCCATACACTGCTTAGTCTTCTTCTGCTTATAATTTAGAGCATATATTTTGCTCTTCATTTTGATCTTATACTTCATGTTCTTCTGCTTTTTGATCTTCTGCTTATTGTTCTTCTGTCTCTTGTTCTGTATCTTGTAGTTTGTCGTAACCTTCTTTTTCCTGTTGGTGATCTTCTTCTGGGTAATCTTATATTTCTTCTTTGTGATGGTGTTCAGGCTGGTTGGCTTGATGCTCGTCATCCTTGGGGTCGTCATCTTCTTCGGGTGGTCTTTAGGGTCGTCTAACTTCCGAGAACCAGTTGACGTTACTGGAACCCGGACGGGTAGCAGAAGGTACAAGAGCCAATGCAAGTAACGAGGACCAGCTGACTGTGCTGGAACCCGGAGGGGCAGCAGAAGGAAAAGAGCCAATGGCACAACCGAGGACCAGCTGACGTTACTGGGACACGGTTACTAAGCAGGAGGTACCTGTGCTCTAAAGCACTACCAAGGACCAGCAGACGTTGCTGGAACTCGGATACCGAGATGGAGGCACCTAGGCCAAAGGCACTGCGGAGAACCAGTTGACGGTACTGGAACCCGGACGGGTAGCAGAAGGTACAAGAGCCAATGCAAGTAACGAGGACCAGCTGACTGCGCTGGAACCCGGAGGGGCAGCAGAAGGAAAAGAGCCAATGGCACAACTGAGGACCAGCTGACGTTACTGGGACACGGTTACTAAGCAGGAGGTACCTGTGCTCCAAAGCACTACCAAGGACCAGCAGATGTTGCTGGAACTCGGATACCGAGATGGAGGCACCTAGGCCAAAGGCACTGCGGAGAACCAGTTGACGGTACTGGAACCCGGACGGGTAGCAGAAGGTACAAGAGCCAATGCAAGTAACAAGGACCAGCTGACTGTGCTGGAACCCGGAGGGGCAGCAGAAGGAAAAGAGCCAATGGCACAACCGAGGACCAGCTGACGTTACTGGGACACGGTTACTAAGCAGGAGGTACCTGTGCTCCAAAGCACTACCAAGGACCAGCAGACGTTGCTGGAACTCAGATACCGAGATGGAGGCACCTAGGCCAAAGGCACTGCGGAGAACCAGTTGACGGTACTGGAACCCGGACGGGTAGCAGAAGGTACAAGAGTCAATGCAAGTAACTAGGACCAGCTGACTGTGCTGGAACCCGGAGGGGCAGCAGAAGGAAAAGAGCCAATGGCACAACCGAGGACCAGCTGACGTTACTGGGAGACGGTTACTAAGCAGGAGGTACCTGTGCTCCAAAGCACTACCAAGGACCAGCAGACGTTGCTGGAACTCGGATACCGAGATGGAGGCACCTAGGCCAAAGGCACTGTGGAGAACCAGCTAACGGTACTGGAACTCAGACGGGTACCATAAGGCACCCATGAAAATGTAAGTTGACAGGCCGCAAGCCGTCTTCAGTTACCAAATCACACAGTCCTAGAGTGGGTGCTTGTCCTATTTTCACAACGGAAAGAGCCTTTATTTACATATCCCACAGCACACATAGGAATCACCTAAACTGCAGGCACCATAGAGTCGGATAACCGGAATGCAACATGACAGGACAACTTATTGGAGGCTAATTTACGTTGACACTGCCAGGAAACAGCTGTGGTGCTGTAAACAGGTGGGCATGAGTCAGTACCCGTGCCAATTACTTACGAGCAACAACTGGCGGTGTTGGAGCCCAGGGATGAGAGGAGGACAGGGTGGAGGCAGCATGACTTTTTGTCGTACACACAGCAGGGGAACAGCTGCCATTACTCAACCCCAGTAACACAGGAGCAAGTGTTGACTGTGCTAACAGCACTTACAGGCAACAACTGGCGGTGTTGGAGCCCAGGGTCCAATGCATTGACTTCAATTGCTTCCACCTCCTCTCAGTAACACAGCACTGTTGATCAACCATCTGTCTCTTCACCGCCTGCCAAATTGCCCAGTCAGTCAGAGAGTTCTGTACAGGAGCCAGCTGAGTCTCTGCTTCTGTTCTCAGAATCTGTTGGTTTGCAAACAGGGGCACAGCCAAGCAGCATTCTGGAATGTGAAGAAGAGGGAGTATGCAGTGATGCGCAACAGCTGTGTCTCTCTGAATCTGAAGAGGCGGGTGAGATAGTGCCGATGGTCAGCACACCGCAGAACACATCTGATGATGATGAGACTCAGGTGCCAGTTTCTGTTGAGCATGGTGGTGGCCAGACCACCCAACAGCAGCAGGTGTTGTAAGAGGTTAGTGGAGATGATGAGGTCCAAGACCCAACATGGCGTGAGGAACAGGAAGGTGGTGGTAGCAGCTCTGAGGAAGCGATTGCCCCAACGGTACAAACAGGAGGGAGAGTTAGGCTGCATACTCTGTTGCCTGTAGCCTCCATTTTGGCACCTGTTCGGATTTCTCTTCCAAAAGTCTAAACGGACGCTCCCAGGACTTGCACTGCGTGGTCCTTTTTTAACACACTTGTAGATGATATTTGCTATGTCAAATGCAAGCTGTGTAATCAAAAAGTAAAAAGAGGTAAAGTGTCAGTAACCTCAATACCACAAATATGTCTAAAATAGTGCGTAGAAAACACGTAGTTGAGTTACAAAGACACACTGAAGATGTACAGTCTATAGAGAATCACAGCACAAGTTTAACTGCATATGTCATGGTTAAATTTGAAATTTTTATTGCACACTTGATGTGAAAAAAGAAAATAGCTATGAGACGACTGACTGACGTTTTGGGCAACGCAGTGGCCTTTATCAAATAGTCGCTGGAAGAGATAGAAAAATTTACAGTCAATGACAATGTATAATATATACAATATATACATAGGGTGAAGAATATATATACATAGGAATTAGGCAACATGTTAAACATTTGGGTGATACTGTAGAACACGGAGAATTATCCCTCTAGGGTATGCGGGTGGATAATGTAGTTTTTTGTTGATTTTTGGGAGTGTGTAGAAAACAGGGGTGATGGGGTATTGAATATTAAGGAATGTCATAGTCTTACAGTCTATGGTGATCAATTAAAGATGTTTTGTCAGGATACGATCAATTTTTTGACAGATGTAAAATGTAGGGTCACAATTGAGTTGTCTGTAGGTTAGGTTAACTGACAGTTGTCTATGAATTTCGGCAATAGATTGGGTCTTATTCATAATAACGATAGCACCCCCCTTATCTGCTTGTTTAATAATAATGTTGGGGTTATCTTTCAGAGATTTTATGGGTTGTTTATCTGTGGGTGTCAGGTTGTGGCGTATCGGGTGTAGGCCCAATCTCGGCAAACCATCCACGACCACAGGCTCTGAATGCTGGCATTGCAAAACTCCTGTCCCTTGAAATGCTGTCATTCAGGCTGGTGGAGACTGACAGTTTACGGAACTTAATGGCATTGGCAGTCCCACAATACAATGTGCCAAGCTGATTTTATTTCAGCAGGCAAGCCGTCCCTGGTCTGCAAAACCATGTTGTTGAGGTTAAAATTAAACATGCGCTACTAAACTCCGTCAGTAGCAATGTCCACCTGACCACCGATGCTCGGACCAGTACCCATGGCCAGGGACGATACCTTTCCCTCATTGCCCATTGGGTTAATGTTGAGGAGCCGGGTACAGATCTTGCGAGTGGCGCTGTACGTGTTCTGGCAACTACAAGGATTGCGGGAATCAAGTCTGTACACATTGACTCCTTCTTCTCCAGTTCCTCAGAAACATCGTTGCAGGAGCCGTCACGGTCTACCTCCACATGGACCCGTGAACGCTTAATAAGAATCTTTAGTTATATAGCGCCAACAGATTACGCAGCGCTTTACAGTTTAACAGTTTCCGAACACAAGTCATAAGTAACAACGTTACCAATACAATAATGAAAGCAATATAATCCGCACACGCTCGTGAGAGCTTACAATTTACAAATATGTGGGGGAGATACAAAGTACAGGTGTTTATATACAATGGTGTATTTAGAATGATGCCCCAGCCATTTTGAGGGAGTGAGGGATGGATGGAGATAGTGAATGGGCTACACACACACACTTACACATAGAATGACTTTGATTAGTGAAGGTGATAGGCCGCTATTATTATTATAGATTTTTATAGCGCCATTTGTTGTGAATGGGTTTGAGATGAGTTCTGAGCAGAGGCTCCCTCTGGTGGTTACAAGCGGTACTAGTGAGGATTGTGAGGACTGGGAATCAGGTGTTACTGATTGGTCTTATTTAAGGGAATCATTTTCCCATCAGGGTTGCCGGTGATCAATTGTTCTGGTCTGAATCCTTCTTTCCAGTTTCCCTTGTAGCCTGCTGTGTCGTGTCTGCATCTCCTGCTATCAGATAAGACAATTTCTTATTTTGTGTTTTTGCTATATTTTTGCATTTGGTCCTGCACTTCTGTGGGGGCCTTCTGGGTCCCCTCCGGGGGCTTTTGCCCTCTCAGTTTAGTCCAGCCACTGTGTTTTGTACTTTTGCTTTTTCCAGTTTTTTCAGTGGCTGCTGTTTTTGTTACACCAGAGAACTAATTTAGGTGGTAGAGGTCGTGTGATCTCAGGTGATTTTGAAATTAGTAGAGTTGGTGTTTTTCAGGGTTTTCTGGGATTGCAGTAAGTACCCTTCCTGTCCTTTTCTATTTAGATAGTTTGGGCCCCAGCGTTTGCTCATACTATTTTCTTTCTGTGTCAGTATTTCCTCTTGTCTAACCGCCATTACATGTTTGGGGCTTTCTATTATCTTTGGGGTTCTGCTCCGGGGCAGATAGCTTTCCTATTTCTATCTTTAGGTGTAGTTAGTTTCTCAGGCTGTGACGAGGCGTCTAGGACCAACGTAGGAACGCTCCACGGCTGCCTCTAGTTGCGGTGGTTAGTCAGGGTACTGCAATCTCATAGATTCCAACTGCTCTGGTGTATTTCCTTTTTTGCCTGCACTCCTCAGCTACCGTAACATAACAGTATCACCGGCCAAAAAAATTGTATGGTACTCACAGAAGGGAAAAAATATTTTGAAGGAAGAAAAGTTGTCAGAGATATTTTTCTGTTTGTTGCATTTTTTTTTTTTTTTTCCCTCTGTATCTCTGGGTGCTGGGGAGGATCTTTTCTCCCAATGGAGTTTGCACAGTTGTCTGGCCGTGTGGATCAGCTTGCCACTGAGGTTCAGAGTATTGCTGCATATCTTGCTAGGTTGCCTGTTATGGAACCTAGGATCCCCATGCCAGATTTGTTTTTAGGGGATCGAGCTAAGTTTCAGAATTTCAAAAATAATTGTAAATTGTTTCTTGCCTTAAAATCTAAGTCCTCAGGGAACGCAGCGCAGCAGGTTCAAATTATCATCTCTCTCCTGCGCGGCGATCCTCAGGATTGGGCTTTTTCCCTGATACCTGGGGATCCTGTTTTGAGTGATGTTGATGCATTTTTTCAGGCTTTGGGGTTATTGTACGATGAGCCTAATGTCACTGATCAAGCTGAAAAAGCCTTGTTGGCATTAAATCAGGGGCTTGATGACGCTGAGTTGTACTGTCAGAGATTCCGTAGGTGGGCAGTCCTGACCAAATGGAATGACGACGCTTTGGCGGCCCTTTTCCGGAAGGGTCTGTCGGATAATGTAAAGGATGTTATGGTGGGATTCCCTGTCCCCTCTGGTCTCAATGATTCTATGTCATTAGCGATTCAAATTGACAGACGTTTGCGTGAGCGGAGAAGTATGCGTGGAGTGGTGTTGCCTTGTGAGCCAGCTGCTGAGCCCATGCAGTGTGATGGAGTGGTGTCTGGGCACAGCGTCATGAGTTTCGAAAGCGCAATGGGTTATGTTTCTACTGTGGTGATGCCTCTCATGCTATTTCAGTCTGCCCTAAGCGGGGAAGACATTTTGCACGCTCAGTTGTCTTGGGTAGTGTTCAGACTAAGTTTTTATTAACTGTCACTCTGATATGCTCTCTGTCCTCATTTTCTGCTCAGGCTTTCGTTGATTCTGGAGCAGCTATTAACCTGATGGATTATGATTTTGCTAAACGTTGTGGGTTTCCCTTGATACCCCTACAGAAGTCTATTCCCCTACTGGGGATCGATTCTACCCCTTTGGCTGAGAATAAACCCCAGTTTTCTACTCAGGTGATAATGAGGGTTGAACCTGATCACCAGGAGTGCTGCAAATTTTTGGTTCTATATAATCTGCATGACATTATCGTGCTGGGTTTCCCTTGGTTACAGTCTCATAATCCTGTTTTGGATTGGAAATCTGTGTCTGTAACCAGTTGGGGCTGCCAATGTGTTAGTGCCAACACTCCTGTTTTTTCTGCCTCCCCCCAGGCTGAGGATGTTCCTGACTTTTTGTTTGATTTTTCTGATGTGTTTAGCGAAAGTAAATCTGCATCCTTGCCTCCCCATAGGAGTTATGACTGCGCTATTGAATTAGTGCCGGTAGTAAATTCCCTAAAGGTCGCCTTTTTAACTTGTCTGTACCTGAACATGACGCTATGCGGTCTTATATCAAGGAATCATTGGAGAAGGGTCATATCAGACCATCCTCTTCACCCTTAGGTGCCGGTTTTTTCTTTGTGGCCAAAAAAGATGGTTCATTAAGGCCGTGTATTGATTATCGTCTCTTGAACAATATTACTGTGAAATATCAATACCCGTTACCCTTGATTTCTGACCTGTTTTCCAGGGTGAAAAACGCTACTTGGTTTACCAAGCTTGACCTCAGGGGGGCGTATAACCTTATTCGCATTAAGCACGGGGATGAATGGAAGACGGCATTTAACACCCCTGAAGGGCATTTTGAGTACCTTGTGATGCCCTTTGGGCTCACTAATGCTCCTTCCGTCTTCCAGTCCTTCATGAATGACATTTTCAGGGATTTTGTGGACAAGTTTCTGATTGTTTATTTGGATGATATCTTGATTTTTTCTAATGACTGGGACTCTCATGTGAAACATGTTCGGACTGTGTTCCAGATTTTGAGAGAGAATGCTCTGTATGTGAAGGGATCAAAGTGTCTTTTTGGCGTACAGAAGATCTCATTTCTGGGATTCATTTTGTCCCCATCTGTTATTGAAATGGACCCGGTCAAGGTTCAGGCCATCTGTGATTGGGTCCAACCTACTTCATTAAAGGCTCTTCTGAGATTTTTGGGTTTTGCCAACTTTTATCGTAAATTTATTGGTAATTTCTCTGTTATTGTTAAACCATTAACTGATTTGACCAGAAAGGGTTCTGATGTGGTGAATTGGCCTCCTGAGGCAGTCTCTGCGTTTCAGGAACTTAAGCAGAGATTCACTTCTGCTCCTGTTCTACGGCAGCCTGATGTTTCTCTGCCATTTCAGGTGGAGGTTGATGCCTCTGAAATTGGGGCAGGTGCCGTTTTGTCCCAAAAAGATCCAGAGACCTCTAAAAGTAACCCTTGTGCCTTTTTCTCTCGAAAATTTTCTCCTACTGAACGTAATTATGACGTGGGTAATCGGGAGTTATTGGCCATGAAGTGGGCTTTTGAAGAGTGGAGACATTGGCTGGAGGGAGCCAAACATCAGGTGGTGGTCCTTACTGACCATAAGAATCTGGTCTATCTGGAATCTGCCAGGCGACTCAATCCTAGACAGGCCAGGTGGGCCTTGTTTTTCACACGTTTTAATTTTGTGGTTTCCTTTCTTCCTGGCACTAAGAATGTTAAGGCGGATGCCCTCTCGAGGAGTTTCCTTGCGGACTCTCCTGAGCTATCTGATCCCTCTGTTATTTTGAAGGAGGGTGTAGTTCTTTCCGCCATCTCGCCCAATTTGAGACTTGCTCTGGAGGGGTGTCAGGAGGATAGGCCCGAGCGCTGCCCTGTTGGAAAATTGTTTGTCCCGGACCAATGGAAAAAGAGTGTGATGTCTGAGATTCATTGTTCCGCATTGGCTGGGCATCCCGGAATTTTTGGTACCAGAGACTTGGTTAGTCGGTCCTTTTGGTGGCCTACCTTGTCTCGCGATGTCAGGGAATTTGTGCAGTCCTGCGGGACTTGCTCTCGCTCCAAGCCTTGCTCTCGCTCTAGTGGTTTGTTGATGCCATTGCCTGTGCCCAAGAGACCATGGACCCATATCTCTATGGATTTCATTTCCGATCTTCCTGTTTCTCAGAGAATGACCACCATCTGGGTAATTTGTGATAGGTTTTCCAAAATGATACATCTTGTGCCATTACCTAAGTTGCCTTCCTCCTCTGAATTGGTGCCGTTGTTCCTTCAGCACGTGGTTCGTTTACACGGCATTCCTGAGAACATTGTGTCTGACAGAGGAGTCCAGTTTGTTTCCAGATTTTGGAGGACTTTTTGTTCTAAACTGGGTGTTCAATTGTCTTTCTCCTCGGCATTTCATCCTCAGACCAATGGTCAAACTGAGAGAACAAACCAGACATTGGAGACTTATCTAAGATGCTTTGTGTCTGCTGATCAGGATGACTGGGTCTCTTTTTTGCCTTTGGCTGAGTTTGCTCTTAATAATAGGGCTAGCTCTGCCACTTTGATGTCTCCGTTTTTCTGTAATTCTGGGTTTCACCCTCGATTTTCTTCAGGACAGACGGAGGCTTCTGTCTGTCCAGGTGTTGACTCTGTTGTTGAGCGTATGCAGCAGATTTGGGACCAGGTAGTGGAGAGGTTGTCCCTCTCTCAGGAGAAGGCCCAGCGGTTTGCTGGCCGGCATAGGACTGATGGTCCTCGGTTTGAAGTGGGGGACTTGGTCTGGTTGTCCTCAAAGAATATTCCTATGAGAGTAGCATCTCCTAAATTTAAGCCAAAGTTCATTGGACCTTATAAGATCATGGAGATTATTAATCCTGTTTCTTTTCGTTTGCTTCTTCCAGGGACATTTAAGATCCATAACGTGTTCCACAAGTCCTTGTTGAAGAGGTTTGTTGAGCCAGTGGTTCCTGCTGCTGTGCCTCCTGACCCTGTTTTGGTTGAGGGCAATCTGGAGTATGTGGTTGAGAAAATATTGGATTCTCGTTTTTCTAGACGAAGACTCCAGTATTTGGTTAAATGGAGAGGTTATGGTCAGGAAGATAATTCTTGGGTGTTTGCTTCGGACATCCATGCTAGGAGACTTATCGTGCGTATCATAGAACTCATCCTGACCGACCTGGTTGCTCAAATGAGGGTTCGGTGACCCCTCCTCAAGGGGGGGTACTGTTGTGAATGGGTTTGAGATGAGTTCTGAGCAGAGGCTCCCTCTGGTGGTTACAAGCGGTACTAGTGAGGATTGTGAGGACTGGGAATCAGGTGTTACTGATTGGTCTTATTTAAGGGAATCATTTTCCATCAGGGTTGCCGGTGATCAATTGTTCTGGTCTGAATCCTTCTTTCCAGTTTCCCTTGTAGCCTGCTGTGTCGTGTCTGCATCTCCTGCTATCAGATAAGACAATTTCTTATTTAGTGTTTTTGCTATATTTTTGCATTTGGTCCTGCACTTCTGTGGGGGCCTTCATGGGTCCCCTCCGGGGGCTTTGCCCTCTCAGTTTAGTCCAGCCACTGTGTTTTGTACTTTTGCTTTTTCCAGTTTTTTCAGTGGCTGCTGTTTTTTGTTACACCAGAGAACTAATTTAGGTGGTAGAGGTCATGTGATCTCAGGTGATTTTGAAATTAGTAGAGTTGGTGTTTTTCAGGGTTTTCTGGGATTGCAGTAAGTACCCTTCCTGTCCTTTTCTATTTAGATAGTTTGGGCCCCAGCGTTTGCTCATACTATTTTCTTTCTGTGTCAGTATTTCCTCTTGTCTAACCGCCATTACATGTTTGGGGGCTTTCTATTATCTTTGGGGTTCTGCTCCGGGGCAGATAGCTTTCCTATTTCTATCTTTAGGTGTAGTTAGTTTCTCAGGCTGTGACGAGGCGTCTAGGACCAACGTAGGAACGCTCCACGGCTGCCTCTAGTTGCGGTGGTTAGTCAGGGTACTGCAATCTCTATAGATTCCAACTGCTCTGGTGAATTTCCTTTTTTGCCTGCACCTCCTCAGCTACCGCTAACATAACAGCCATTTATTCCATGGCGCTTTACATGTGATAGAGGGGGCAAGTATAGACAAGTACGAGTAAACATGAGCAATACAAGGCACACACAAGTACAGAAGGAGAGAGGACCCTGCCCGCAAGGGCTCAGAGTCTACAGGGATGGGTGAGGATACACTAGGAGAGGGAAGACCTTGAAGAAATGTGTTTTGAGTGAGCGCCCAATAACATGCAAATTGTGGATAGTTCTAATTTCTTGGGGTACAGCATTCCACAGTATTGGCGCAGCGCGGGAGAAGTCTTGGATTCGGGAGAGATGTTCTTTAGGTGTAGGCGGCAATAGCGGGCAACAGATTGTATATGGGAGGTGAAGGAGAGATTGGTGTCAAACATAACACCCAGACAGCGAGCCTGTTGACCGATATGAGCACAGAGTGGCCAAACGTCAACAGGCCGTCCTGAAATTAATTTCCATGGAGAATCAAAGCCACACAGCGCTGGAGCTCTGGAATGCCATAAAGCAAGAGAGCGACATGTGTATTTTGCCAGCGAATCTCCAGCCAGGCTTGGTAGTGTGTGACAATGGCCGAAATCTGGTGGCAGGTCTGGGCCTAGGCAACGTCACTCACATACCATGTCTGGCACATGTGCTAAACTTTGTCGTCCACAGTTTTTTGAGGGACTATCCGGATCTTGATTCACTGCTTCACAAGGTCCGCCTACAGTGCGCTAACTTGCGACGTTCCACCATGGCCAGATCGCGCATTGCAGCTCTGCAACGCAGATTTTGCCTTCCTGAACATCGCATCATATGTGACGTACCCACCAGGTGGAATTCCACGTTACATATGTTGGAGCGGTTGTGTGAGCAGCAGCCAGCAGTAATGGAGTATCAGCTGCATCAGTCACAATCAACTCGCAATTTGCGCCGTTCACTTCACCACTACTGAGTGGGCCTCTACTATAATAATCTTTATTTATATAGCGCCAACAGATTCCGCAGCGCTGTACAGTTTAACAGTTTCATAACACAAGTCATAAGTGACAACGTTAACAATACAATAATTAAAGCAATATAAGCCGCCCCTGCTCGTGAGACCTTACAATCTACAATGAGGAGGGGGAGCTCCAAAGTACAGTTGTTTATATACAATGGTGTATTTACAATGATGGTCCAGCCATTTTCAGGGAGTGAGGGATGGATGGAGATAGTGAATGGGGTACACACACACACAGTTACACATAGAATGACTTTGATTAGTGAATGTGATAGGCCGCTCTGAACAAATGTGTTTTGAGTGTGGAAGTAGGGCTGTTAATGGGGATGTTGAAGTCTCCAAGGATAAGGGTTGGTACTTCTGAGGACATGAAAGTGCGGCAGCCAGGCAGAGAAGTGGTCAAGGAACTGTGTGGGCTAGCCTGGGGTCCGATATATTACCGCTACTCTGAGGGAGAGGGGACGAAAGAGCCTGATGGTGTGGACCTAATAATTTGCAAAATCTTAATCTAAAATTTACATGTTACATATTTACATCTAGTATAAAACATTTAACCATTAAGCCTACTTACAGAACAAGGAAGTGTAAAAAAACTTGTGCTTAAAAAAAAAAGTGAAAATAAAATGTGAGAAGGGCAGTGTAACAAATAATTTAGGAAAAAGATAAACTAACATCAAGTGCTGTGTGCTGTGTAAGAGCCAGACACATTAACATTAAATCAGTCTGGAATAGCGGTGATTTTCTCCCCATAACCCGAGTAACATTCTGGGGAGAGGGGTGTAGAGTCAACGATCAGCAACTAGCTATGGTAGATCAAATACCTGAAAAAAAAAAAAAAAAAAAAAGTTATTTAACATTCATAACATACATTTTATTTTATAAAAAACCAAAAAAAAATTATTTAACATTCATAACATTCATTGTATTTAACCAAAAAAATAACAAATTTATTTAACATTCCTAAGATAAATTTTTTTTAAAACATAAAAACTATAATACACAGCAGGATCTTTAGTAGTGTTGAGCGATACTGCTCGATATCTAAAAATATCGTATCGAAATGGTATCGCCGATATCACTAAATATCGTCGATATCCGATTCCGATACCGGAAGTCCAATGTAAGTCTATGGGAACAAAATATCGCAACTAAAAAAAACCTTTATTTACTTGTAAACACTAAATATACACACATAGAATACATATATATATATACATGTCATTGTGACATATATATATTATATATACATATATGTATAGTTTATACACTTCTACATAGTAAAATATCCTCTGATTCAATTGCCGGGTAAAGCCGGCTTCTGTGAAAAGACAGAAGCACCCGACATGAAATGACACTTGGTGTACATAGGGTTAACCATGTCTTTTCATGTCGTTTGCAATCTGATTTGCACAAACAATTACATCAGTCTATGTGTGCAAAATTTCACACCTGTAGGGGTTAATTAAAGGTGTAAATTCGTTGTAAAAAAAACGGACTTTTTTGCTACGAATTTACACCTTTAATTAACCCCTACAGGTGTGAAATTTTGCACACTTACACTCATGTAATTGTTTGTGCAAATCAGATATCAAACTACATGAAAAGACATGGTTAACTCTATGTAAACCAAGTGTCATTTCATGTCGGGTTCTGCATTTTCACAAAAGCCGGCAATTGAATTAGCGGCTATTATACTATGTAGAAGTGTATGAACTATAAATATAAATATATATATATATATATATATGTGTCACAAATTTAATGACATGTATATATATATATGAGGTGTAAAATTGCTGAAAAAAAATGCGTGGGCTCCCGCCCTATTTTCGCAACCAGACAGACAAAGCCAGTGAGTGGGGGCAGATAATAATAGCCCAGAGAGGGACCATTATTTTTGGCCCCCCCCGGCTACTAACATCTGCCCCCAGACACCCCAGAAAGGGCAAATCTCTAATTAGATTTGCCCTTTCTGGCACTTTGCCCGTCTATTCCCATTGCCCTGTAGCGGTGGCGAATGGGTTAATAAGGGGTTAAAATGACCTTGCAATTGAAAGGTCACTTTAAGCCAGGTTAATAATTGAGAGCTGTCAATTAGACAACTATCAATTATTAATCCTATTGTATGAAAGAAAAATCAAACACACACACTTTAATAAAAAAGAAGTTTAATGAAATAATCACACAGTTTTTGACCATATTTTATTTTCCTGCTAAAACCATTTCCTGTAATAAAAATAAAATAATAAAGCAAAATTATTCTTACCAATCCGATGTACAGTCAGGTCCCACGGTGTAATCCTTCAGAAAGGGTTAATGTTTACTGCAGGGACCGCAGCTAATGCTGCAGCCTCACAGTAAACCCCCAAATGAATGAGTTCCTCTCCTGGCTGACAGGAGAGGAAGTGGAAAGCTTAATTGATTGCTTTCCACTTTCACTTCAGGTCAGCCAGGGACACAATCAGTGACGTCAGAGGGAACTGGTTAACAAAAATAGGGGATCCCCTCGAAAAAAATTGGCGTGGGGTCCCCCCTATTTTTGTTAACCAGCCAGATGAAGCAGACCGCTGAGGCCTGGATTTTCAGGCTGTTAAGGAGCCAAGATCCATGGACCTTGCCAGCCTGATAATACCAGGCCACAGCAGTCTGCATATCTTGGCTGATTAACAAAAATAGGGGATCCCCTCGAAAAAAATTGGCGTGGGGTCCCCCCTATTTTTGTTAACCAGCCAGATGAAGCAGACCGCTGAGGCCTGGTTTTTCAGGCTGGTAAGGATCCAATATCCATGGACCTTGCAAGCCTGATAATACCAGGCCACAGCAGTCTGCTTAGCTTGGCTGGTTAACAAAAATAGGGGATCCCCTCGAAAAAAAAACGGCATAGGGGTCCCCCTATTTTTGTTAACCAGCCAAGTAAAATGCAGACTGCTGCGGCCTGGTATTAAAAGACTGTCAAGGCCCATGGATTTTGGCCCTCAACAGCCTGATAATACCAGGCTACAGCAGCCCCACATTTGGCGCATCAAAAGATGTGCCAATTGTGGCACTTTACCCGGCTCTTCCCACTTGCCCTGTAGCGGTGGCAAGCGGGGTAATAAGGGGTTAATGTCACCGTTGATTGCACGGTGACAATAAGCCCGGTTAATAATGGAGAGGCGTCAATAAGACACCGATCCATTATTAATCCCAAAGTTATTAAATGCATAAAAAAAAGACAAAGCAAGAAAAAAGTATTTTAATGAAATAAAAGAGACAACACAGTTTTCATTTCTTTTATTGTACTCTCATTCCTGCGACGCCATCGATCTCCTGTAAAAAAAAAAAAAAACAAACCAACAGTATACCACCTGTCCGACGCAGTCCATAGTAACGACTGTCCCACGACGATCCAGCTCTGCTACATCGCAATGACAGGCAGAGCCTGTCATCGCGACGCAGCACAGCTGATTACCTGCTTCCCCGGCGGTGACGTCATCGGACTGACTGCTTTACGGCCGGGATTACCCAGCAGTCACTGCAGTTATCGCGAGAAACTGCATGTGACCGCCGGGGAAAGATGATGGCGGCCATGAAGCAGTCCAGGCCGTGACCGCCGGAGATCTTCTGCCAGGTAAGTGCCGCTGACTCCTGACAGACCCGACCGACGGACACTGACAGTGACAGACCCGACCGACGGTCACAGACAGTGACAGTGACAAATCCGATTCCGGTATTCGATATGACGAAAATATCGGTATTCGGAATCGAAAGGCCGATACAGCTAATATCGGCCGATACCCGATATTTGCAGTATCGTATCGCTCAACACTAATCTTTAGTAAAAACCAGACTTACCACTGTAACCTCTTAATCCTTGCAAGCTTCAACACAACGTTGACAAGGTACACAGCAGGGGTGGTCGGTCTCCTAGACAACGAGCAAACTCCTTCATGTTGAGAGAGGCCACCATCTCCTTAGCTTTCAGGTACTTTTCTGTGGGAATGAGCTTGTCTCCAACCAGCCAGGAATATCCAATGAATGCCACACCATGGTTTGGTATTAGCACCCAGCCAGTACCAAAAGTGAAGCCAACCACAGTTCCCATTTCTCATGAACTTTATTTGATATACTGGCTGGCCAAACATTAGTTTCTCACAAAGGAGCTGAAGACCCTGAGTGGCAGTAGGTGCAAGTCTCTCCAGCATGACCTGTTTGTTAGATATTTGCCGTCTACACACCTAAAGAACATCTCTAGAATCCGCCCTTTTCTCACCATGGAAACAACAAAAAGCCTCACTGTAGCATTGATCCACTCCCGCCTGGACTACTGCAATGCTCTATTACTTGGCCTCCCCATTACTCGACTATCCCCTCTCCAGTCCATCCTTAATGCAGCAGCCAGGGTCATCCATCTGGCTAATCGGTACTCGGACGCGTCCGCTCTTCGCCAGTCCTTACACTGGCTGCACATTCATTATAGGATCCAATTCAAAGTACTGGTTCTCACCCACAAAGCTCTCCACAGTGCAGCACCCCCCTACATCTCCTCCCTCATTTCTATCTATCGGCCTAACCGACTGCTGCGCTCTGCAAATGACTTTCGACTAACCTCTGCAGTAATCAGGACCTCCCACTCCCAACTACAAGACTTCTCCCGCGCTGCGCAAATCCTCTTGAATGCTCTACCACAAGAAATTAGGACTATCCACAATTTGCCTGGTTTCAGGCGCTCCCTCAAAACACATTTGTTCAGAGTGGCCTATCACATTCAATAACCAAAGTCGTTCTATGTTTAAGTGTGTATGTGGAGCCCATTCACTATCTCCATCCATGCCTCACTCCCTCAAGATGGCTGGACCATCATTGGAAATGCACCATTATATATACACACCTGTACTTTGTATCTCCCCCACCTCATTGTAGATTGTAAGCTCTCACGAGCAGGGTCGGCTTATTTTACTTTAATTATTGTATTGTTAACGTTGTTACCTATGACTTGTGTTTTGAAACTGTTAAAGTGTAAAGCGCTGCGGAATATGTTGGCGCTATATAAATAAAGATTATTATTATTATTATTATTATTATATCAGAGGGAGAAGAGGATTGGGCCTTGACAAGGTGCCCGATTGCATCTTAAGTGTTATTGAATGTTGGAGCCAGTCCACCGTATAAAAGCAGCCATACAGTGTCCGGGTACCTGCTTGG
>JARQOD010007913.1:0-37629 GCA_033576555.1 Oophaga sylvatica
AGAATGTAAAGGCTGATGCCTTGTCTCGCAGTTTCCCAGGGGCCGGGAAAACGGATGACCCGAGTCCTATCCTTCAGGAGGGGGTGGTAGTGTCGGCTGTATTTTCTGAGCTTGAGGAGGAGGTGTTAGAGGCTCAGGGGGACGCCCCTGCAGGACCTCCAGGGAGACTGTTTGTCCCAAATCTGTTGAGACAAAAGGTTATTGAGGCACATCATAATTCTGCTCTAGCAGGACATCCAGGGAGTAAGGCTACTTTAGATCTCCTTTCTCGCCGGTTTTGGTGGCCTAATGCTAATAAAGATGTTATAACTTTTGTCGCGTCATGTGGGGTGTGTGCTTGCTCTAAAACCCCTCATACCCGTCCGTCTGGGACCCTTTTACCCTTGAAACTTCCGGAGCGTCCATGGACTCATTTATCTATGGACTTCATTACGGACCTTCCTCCGTCGTCAGGGAATACTGTCATACTGGTGGTTGTTGACAGGTTCAGTAAGATGGCACATTTCGTTGCTCTTCCTGCACTCCCTAATGCTAAAACTCTGGCGCAGGTGTTCATTAGGGAGATCGTTAGACTTCATGGGTTGCCTTCTGATGTGGTGTCAGATAGGGGGTCTCAGTTTGTGTCCAAATTTTGGAGGGCATTTTGTTTACGTCGGGGGATGCAATTGTCGTTTTCCTCGGCTTTTCATCCGCAGACCAATGGTCAGACAGAGCGTCTGAATCAGAGCTTAGAGACATATCTCCGGTGTTTTGTCTCAGAGAACCAAGAGGACTGGTCTTCTTCTCTTGCCTCTGGCAGAGTTCGCTCTTAACAACAGGCGGAGCGAGTCCACTGGTAAGTCCCCGTTTTTTGGGGCATATGGTTTCCATCTCCAGTTTTGTACTTTCAATGGGGGGGGCCCTTCTGGGGTTCCTGAGGAGGAGCGTTTCTCGTCGTCACTTGCTTCTGTGTGGGGAGGTGTATTGAATAATCTGAGTGCGATGGGGAACCGTTACAAACTTATGGCTGATAGGAGGAGAGTTTCTGGTCCAGATCTGAATGTGAACGATCTGGTATGGTTGTCTACCAGGAATATAAAACTTAAAGTGCCCTCCTGGAAACTGGGTCCCAGATTCATCGGGCCGTACAGGATCAGTTCCATAATTAATCCTGTGGCATTTCGTCTGGACCTCCCTCCTACGTTTAAAATTCATAATGTGTTCCACAAGTCATTACTTAAAAGGTATGTGGCACCAGTCATACCGTCACCTCTACCTCCTCCTCCTGTGTTGGTCAATGGTAACTTGGAATTTCAAGTATCAAAGATCATTGACTCACGTCTGAATCGCCGGTCCCTTCAGTACTTGGTGCATTGGAAGGGGTATGGTCCGGAGGAGAGGACGTGGGTCCCTGCGTCTGATGTTAACGCAGATCGTTTGGTTCGGACCTTCCACAGAACTCACCCGGGCAGGCCTGGCCCTGAGGGTCCGGAGGCCCCTCGTAGAAGGGGGGGTACTGTCATGTGTGCATTGCCACGAAGATTGTCGCGGTTGCACATTTTGACTTCTCACAGCTGAGCTGCTGTTTCTTTGTGTTTGGCAGCTAGGGAGTTAATTCTGTCTGTGCTCGGTGCTGGGACTGGGTGCAGTTTCTCCCGGCTGCAATTAATTATTTGTTGATTGGTTTCCTTTAAATCTCTGGTTGTCTGTGTTGGGAGTTGCCAGTGAAATTCTTCATGCAGACCACAGATAGGATTGTATCTGTATAGACTTAAGTTAAAGAGCTCCTTAGTTGTTTTAAGCTCACCTTGCTTAGAGTTTAATATCCCAGATCATTTATGTTCCATCTGTGTTTGAGTGTGTATGCAAGTCTGTGTTTTCTCCAGTCTGTCTTATATGTCTAATCTGTGTATTTAGCAGAGATCAGCCCATATCCCTTTGGTGGTAATCAGTATCCTTCTTAGGACTGATTACAGGGTTCAGGGACTGATAGGAGACAGGGTTAGGCTGGAGACTTGGACCTCTGAACCATTATCAGTACCTCCAAGGTGAGGGATTAGTTAGGACCCCAGTTTAGGATCAGGTTAGACCCCCGGTCCTCCTCTTTCCTGTGACAGTGTATCAAGTCCTCAAGATTAACCCTGAGTTCAACGGATATCGTGTCAGGTAAATCTATTCTATATTTACATGCTGATGTTGCTAATCTATATGTTGTATAGAGTGTTGTTCTTTTAAGAATAGTTTACTGACATCGTACACATATCATAAGACCGCGTGACACCAGTACCGTCAACTGGTTCTCCCCAGTGCCTTTGGCCTAGGTGCCTCCATCTCCGTATCCGAGTTCCACCAACGTCTGCTGGTCCTTGGTAGTGCTTTGGAGCACAGGTACCTCCTGCTTAGTAACCGTGTCACAGTAACGTCAGCTGGTACTCGGTTGTGACATTGCCTCTTTTCCTTCTGCTACCCGTCCGGGTTCCAGCACAGTCAGCTGGTCCTCGTTACTTCCATTGTCTCTTGCTCCATCTGATACCCGTCAGGGTTCCAGTAACGTCAGCTGGTTCTCGGAAATTAGACGACCTTAAAGACCACCCAGAAGAAGATGACGACAACAAGGACGACGAGCATGAAGCCAACCAGCCTGAACACCATCACAAAGAAAAAATAAAAGATTACCCAGAAGAAGATCACCAACAGGACAAAGAAGGTTAAGACAAACTACAAGATACAGAACAAGAGACAGAAGAACAATAAGCAGAAGATCAAAAAGCTGAAGAACATGAAGTATAAGACCAAAATGAAGAGCAAAATATATGCTCTAAATTCTAAGCAGAAGAAGACTAAGCAGTGTATGGGGGTGAGTCCGTTCCTCCTCGTGGTGCCCCTGGAAAATGCCTGCTGCTGCAGGCTAAACTGAACACGGACAAATACTGTTGTAATTTAAATCTTTTGTGACAGCAAGAACGGAAGGATGAACAATTCATACTTTTACAGATTACAAGTACAGGAATCTCTGTCACAAATAAGAATATGATGAAGAAGATGAAGAGGAAGAAGATGAAGAATTTGAATATGAAGAAGATTAATTAGTTTAATAATAACAATATGAGTAATGTAAACAAAAACATGAATAGCAAGAAGTTTAAGAAGAAGATTAAGAAGGTGAAGATGAAGAATAATTTGATGAGAAAGATGATGCTGCTGAAGATTATGAAGGAGAAAGTGTGGCACTGGCAAAAGTTAAAAAGGTGAAGAGCATGGAAGTTGTGAAACATACATATTTGCCAAAATAGAAAAAAGGTTAACAACATTGTCAATTTGTTATTGTTAGTCAATCCAAACGTATTTCCAAAAAAATATATATTAATGCTATTCCAATGCATTGAGTTAAACATGTATGCCTTTATTGTCTCTCTCAACCTCCCCAATACATTCTACATTAGTCTTTGTTGTTTTCCTTCATGTACAATTAACCAACAAGGCAAGAATGTTTTTTTTTAATGTCGATATTTGGTTCCCATAGACTTACATTGGACTTCCGGTATCGGAATCGGATATCGACGATATTTAGTGATATCGGCGATACCATTCCGATCCGATATTTTTAGATATCGAGCAGTATCGCTCAACACTAATTATGAATCGTGGTCTGTGTTAAAGGGGCCCACTGAGGCTCTTTCGCCCGGGGCCCATAAAAACCTGGAGCCGACCCTGGTTGCTGCACACACTAAAATCCTACCCTGTCACTGCACAGTAACTGTACAGCTAATCGCTATCAGCACAAGCACAGTTTGTTTTTTTTGGGCCTGCCTAACGCTCTCCCTGCTGAGAAGCAGCATCAGCAACCTCACCCTACACTAAGATCGGCAGAAGTAAAATGGCAGTCGGCGCTGAGGGATTTTATATGCACTGTGACGCCACACAAAGCCAGCCAATCGCTGCAATGCCCTTCTCTAAGATGGTGCTAGCCGCTGTCCATGTCATCGCGTTGCCCACAGCCTGCGTCCTTGCTCATTGGCCGAGAAATGGCCCTTAAAGTAGTATGGGAAAACCTACTTTGGCAAAATGGTCGCCGAACACGTGACCGACCTCGCGCCATGGTCGGGTTTCGCTCGGCAAAACCCGACTTTGGCGAAAGTCGGTGTTTTTTTAAATTGACCGACCTGTTTCGCTCAACCCTAGTGATGATTGACCCAACGGTACTGAAAACATGCTCTGACATCACATTAGCAGCCAGGCAGTCCAGCACCTCCAAGGCGTATAAGGAGAGGTCAGGTCCAAGTGTTCAGCTTGAACACCCAATAATTAAAGTGAACTGAAGCGTCAGAAAATACAAACGTATTGTAACTTATGTACCTTTTGACCATGTTCTGCAACTTCTCCCTGCTTGGCATTGTTACAGGCACAGATAGCTCTTGCTGTTGTGCTGGTTTATTGAAAATTGCCCAGTTTGTGCACATTTTCCCCCCACCTCTGTTGGACCTGGTGTTCCTGTTTCTCTTCATTATCCCTTGGTGTTGAAAACAGCTGCTATCTCTGCCACCAGCATTGTCTGAGGTTGATGTTTACAGCAACTGATCTACAATGGCCTCTTGAACGATTTCATTGTAAAACTCTTTAGTGACTCCAAAAGAACAGAAGGAAATTTCTCCATGTACCGTGGATCGATAAAGGTTGCCAACCAGATTGGTCATTGGATAAAATGTGCATCACATGAGGGTTTTGCAACAGACACTTACACATGAACTGTGCCATGTGAGTCAAGCTGCAAAAAAGCAAATGTTCTGTGTCTCCAACAGTAGGAACAGTACCCATCCTCTCCTCACGCTGAATTGCCTCCTCCTCTACCTCCTCCTCTTCAGCCCATCCAGGCTGCACAGACATGAAACTTGGGTTGGATGTTACCTCTATAGCATTAGGAGTCCCCTCAGTAGCACAGAAAAACAAATCCTCTACTTCCTCATCCTCCTCATCTTTCTCCTCATGACCCAATGTTGCCTCAGAATATTGGCTGGGCTGGATAGTATCACCAATTGGGAAATCTGGCTCTGTACCAACATGGGAACTCAAAGCTTCCTCTTTGAGATTATGCAGCGATTGTTTCAAGAAACAACACAGCGGGATGGTTACACTGATAATAGCCTGATACCACTCACGAGGTTGGTGCAGTACTCAAACTTCTCAAGAACCTCACAAATGTCAGTGATCCACACCCACTCATCAGTTGTTATGTGTGGTGGCTGACTCTCATTCTGACGGGCATGTTGAAGCTGGTATTCAGCTACTGCCCTCTGCTGCTCACTAATCCTCGCCAACATATGATAGGTTGAGTTCAACCGCATGGACTAATGTGGATAGCAGAAGGCAGGCTGTGACCACAAAAACAGTGGGGAAAATAGCCTGGTGCGTGCTTGGTAGCAGGCAGTAGGAAATGTTTGGACTACTGCTTTGCATAGGACACTAACCGCCTTTTTCAATTGACTAATGTGAACAACAGAAGGCAGGCTGTGACCACAAAAACAGCAGGGAAAATGGCCTGTTGCATGATTGGTAGCAGGCAGTAGGAAATGTTTGGACTACTACTTTGCATAGGGCACTAAACGCCTTTTTAAGTGGACTAATGTGGACAGCAGGAGCCAGGCTCTGAACCCAAAAACAGCAGGGAAAATAGACCAGTGCCTTAAAAATAAGGTAGCACAAATTGCTAGTACACTGTGTGCTGGAAAAATATTGATTTGCCTCTAACAAGAGTGTTTTAATATGGACACTGGAAAAACACTTTAAACTCTCTCTACCTAATACACAATCTCTCCCTCCCTGTACTCTGACTTTGTTGTGTGTCTTCAGCTCTGAAAAGAGCTATTTTCTGGTATTATGGAGCTAGTGACCGGCTCCTTTATAAGCTGAGGCAGAGGCTGAGAGCTGATGTTTTTAGCCTGGAGGGCCAGTATCCATGGCCCCTTCCTAGGCTATTAATATCAGCCCTCAGCTGTTTGCATAGCCTTTGCTGGTTATTAATTATAGGGAGACCCATGTCATTTTTTTTAGGGTCCCATATTTTAATAGTCAGTAAAGGCTAAGTATACAGTTGTGAGCTGATATTAATAGCCTGAGAAGCTCCATAGGTATTACCCCAACCTATGCTATAAGCATCGGCCCCCAGCCGTTGGCTTTCTTTCAGCTGGTTATGAAAATTGAGTGGGAACCCACGACATTTTTTTCCTAAAAATATTCTTTTAATAATTTAATGCATGTACAGTAAGCTGCACACACAATGTACTAATTGTATTTGTCACTGACGTCTATATATCTACATGTTATATTTATATTTACTGTATGTAATCCATCTCTTCTATCCTGTCGGCTCCTGCAGTGATTTTACAGAACCCGGCAGATGAATTACTGGCTTTTCTTCTATTTATCATATACAGTATATACAGTACAGACCAAAAGTTTGGACACACCTTCTCATTCAAAGATTATTCTGTATTTTCATGACTATGGAAATTGTAGAATCACACTGAAGGTATCAAAACTATGAATTAACACATGTGGAATTATACATTACACTTTACAAAAAAGTGTGAAACAACTGAAAATATGTCTTATATTCTAGGTTCTTCAAAGTAGCCACCTTTTGCTTTGATTACTGCTTTGCACGCAGAAAAGGTGAACGGATGGATTCTACATGCCTGGTTCCCACCGTGAAGCATGGAGGAGGTGGTGTGATGATGTGGGGGTGCTTTGCTGGTGACACTGTTGGGGATTTATTCAAAATTGAAGCGGTGAGCGGTCCAGCGCACCCCAAACCATCTCGATTGGGTTCAGGTCTGGTGACTGTGGAGGCCAGGTCATCTGGCGTAGCACCCCAACACTCTCCTTTTTGGTCAAATAGCCCTTACACAGTCTGGAGGTGTGTTTTGGGTCATTGTCCTGTTGAAAAATAAATGATGATCCAACTAAACACAAACCGGATGGAATAGCATGCCGCTGCCATATGCCGTAGTAGCCATTCTGGTTCACTATGCCTTCAATTTTAAATAAATCCCCAACATTGTCACCAGCAAAGCACCCCCACACCATCACACCTCCTCCTCCATGCTTCACGGTGGGAACCAGGCATGTAGAATCCATCCGCTCACCTTTTCTGCGTGCAAAGCAGTAATCAAAGCAAAAGGTGGCTACTTTGAAGAACCTAGAATATAAGACATATTTTCAGTTGTTTCACACTTTTTGTAAAGTGTAATGTAAAATTCCACATGTGTTAATTCAAAATTTTGATGCCTTCAGTGTGATTCTACAATTTTCATAGCCATGAAAATACAGAAAAATCTTTGAATGAGAAGGTGTGTCCAAACTTTTGGTCTGTACTGTATGTGTGTCACTGACATATATATATATATATATATATATATATATATATATATGTACATACACTGCTCAAAAAATAAAGGGAACACTCAAATAACACATCCTAGATCTGAATGAATGAAATATTCTCATTGAATACTTTGTTCTGTACAAAGTTGAATGTGCTGACAACAAAATCACACAAAAATCATCAATGGATATCAAATTTATTAACCAATGGAGGCCTGGATTTGGAGTCACACCCAAAATTAAAGTGGAATGTAATGTCCTTAAAACAAGTCAAAATGATGCTCAGAAGTGTGTGTGGCCTCTACGTGCCTGTATGACCTCTCAACTGTATAATGCCAGGGCATGCTCCCTTATGAGGCGGCGGATGTTCTCCTGAGGGATTCCTCCCAGACCTGGACTAAAGCATCCACCTACTCCTGGACAGTCTTTGGTGCGAGCGAAACATGATATCCCAGATGTGTTCAATCGGATTCAGGTCTGGGGAACGGGTGGGCCAGTCCACAGATTCAATGCCTTCATCTTGCAGGAACTGCTGACACACTCCAGCCACATGAGGTCTGGAATTGTCCTGCATTAGGAGGAACCCAGGCCCAACAGCACCAGCATATGGTCTCACAAAGGGTCTGAGGATCTCAACTCGGTACCTAATGGTAGTCAGGCTCTGCGGCCCTCAAAAGAAATGTCAACCAACCCCATTACTGACCCACTGCCAAACCGGTCATGCTGAAGGATGTTGCAGGCAGCAGATCGCTCTCCACGGTGTCTCCAGACTCTGTCACGTCTGTCACATGTGCTCAGCGTGAACCTGCTTTCATCTGTGAAGAGCACAGGGCGCCAGTGGCGAATTCGCCAATCCTGGTGTTCTTCGCAAATGCCAAGCATCCTGCACAGTATTGGGCTGTGAGCACAACCCCAATCTGTGGATGTCGGGAACTCATACCATCCTCATGGAGCCGGTTTCTAACTGTTTGTGCAGACACATCCCATTGGGGATAGGGAGTTGCTAGCCATGAAGTTGGCCTTTTCCGAGTGGAGACATCTCCTGGAGGGGGCACGCTTTCCCTTTCAAGTTTTCACTGACCACAAAAATTTGGTCTATTTACAGACCGCCCAGCAGCTAAATTCTCATCAGGCCAGATGGTCCCTGTTCTTCTCCCGGTTCCATTTCACCCTCCATTTCCTCTCCAGTGAGAAGAACATTCGGGCCGATGCTCTTTCTCTGTTGTGAATGGGTTTGAGATGAGTTCTGAACAGAGGCTCCCTCTGGTGGTTACAAGCGGTGCTAGTGAAGATTGTGGGGACTGGGAATCAGGTGTTACTGACTGGTCTTATATAAGGGAGTCATTTTCCCATCAGGGTTGCCGGTGATCAATTGTTCTGGTCTGAATCCTTCATTCCAGTTTCCCTTGTAGCCTGCTGTGTCGTGTCTGCATCTCCTGCTTACAGATAAGACTTTTGCTTCTTTTGTGTTTATTCTATATTTTTGCATTTTGTCCTGCACTTCTTTGGGGGCCTTCAGGGTCCCCTCCGGGGGCTTCTGCCCTCTCAGTTTAGTTCAGCCACTGAGTTTTGTTCTTTTGCTTTTTCCAGTTTTTTCAGTGGCTGCTGTTTTGATTTTGCTACACCAGAGAACTAATTTAGGTGGTAGAGGTCGTGTGATCTCAGGTGATTTTGAAATTAGTAGAGTTGGTGCTTTTCAGGGTTTTCTGGGATTGCAGTAAGTACCCTTCCTATCCTTTTCTATTTAGATAGTTTGGGCCCCAGCGTTTGCTCATACTGTTTTCTTTCTGTGTCAGTATTTCCTCTTGTCTAACCGCCATTACATGTTTGGGGGCTTTCTGTTATCTTTGGGGTTCTGCTCCGGGGCAGATAGCTTTCCTATTTCTATCTTTAGGTGTAGTTAGTTTCTCAGGCTGTGACGAGGCGTCTAGGACCAACGTAGGAACGCTCCACGGCTGCCTCTAGTTGTGGTGGTTAGTCAGGGTACTGCAATCTCATAGATTCCAACTGCTCTGGTGTATTGCCTTTTTTACCTGCACTCCTCAGCTACCGAAACATAACAGTATCACCGGCCTAAAAAATTGAAAATTGTATGGTACTCACAGAAGGGAAAAAAAATATTGTGAAAGAAAAAAGGTTGTCAGAGTTGTCAGAGATATTTTTCTGTTTGTTGCATTTTTTTTTTTTTCCTCTGTATCTCTGGGTGCTGGGGAGGATCTTTTCTCCCAATGGAGTTTGCACAGTTGTCTGGCCGTGTGGATCAGCTTGCCACTGAGGTTCAGAGTAGTGCTGCATATCTTGCTAGGTTGCCTGTTGTGGAACCTAGGATCCCCATGCCAGATTTGTTTTTAGGGGATCGAGCTAAGTTTCAGAATTTCAAAAATAATTGTAAATTGTTTTTTGCCTTAAAATCTAAGTCCTCAGGAAACGCAGCGCAGCAGGTTCAAATTATCATCTCTCTCCTGCGCGGCGATCCTCAGGATTGGGCTTTTTCCCTGATACCTGGGGATCCTGTTTTGAGTGATGTTGATGCGTTTTTTCAGGCTTTGGGGTTATTGTACGATGAGCCTAATGTCACTGATCAAGCTGAAAAAACCTTGTTGGCATTAAATCAGGGCTTGATGACGCTGAGTTATACTGTCAGAGATTCCGTAGGTGGGCAGTCCTGACCAAATGGAATGACGACGCTTTGGCGGCCCTTTTCCGGAAGGGTCTGTCAGATAATGTAAAGGATGTTATGGTGGGATTCCCTGTCCCCTCTGGTCTCAATGATTCTATGTCATTAGCGATTCAAATTGACAGACGTTTGCATGAGCGGAGAAGTATGCGTGGAATGTTGTTGCCTTGTGAACCAGCTTCTGAATCCATGCAGTGTGATAGAGTGGTGTCTGGGGCACAGCGTCATGAGTTTCCAAAGGGCAATGGGTTATGTTTCTACTGTGGTGATGCCTCTCATGCTATTTCAGTCTGCCCTAAGCGGGGAAGACGTTTTGCACGGTCAGTTGTCTTGGGTAGTGTTCAGACTAAGTTTTTATTAACTGTCACTCTGATATGCTCTCTGTCCTCATTTTCTGCTCAGGCTTTCGTTGATTCTGGAGCAGCTATTAACCTGATGGATTATGATTTTGCTAAACGTTGTGGTTTCCCTTGATACCCCTGCAGAGGTCTATTCCCCTACTGGGATCGATTCTACCCCTTTGGCTGAGAATAAACCCCAGTTTTCTACTCAGGTGATAATGAGGGTTGAACCTGATCACCAGGAGTGCTGCAAATTTTTGGTTCTATATAATCTGCATGACATTATCGTGCTGGGTTTCCCTTGGTTACAGTCTCATAATCCTGTTTTGGATTGGAAATCTGTGTCTGTAACCAGTTGGGGCTGCCAATGTGTTAATACCAACACTCCTGTTTTTTCTGCCTCCCCCCAGGCTCAGGATGTTCCTGACTTTTTGTTTGATTTTTCTGATGTGTTTAGCGAAAGTAAATCTGCATCCTTGCCTCCCCATAGGAGCTATGACTGCGCTATTGAATTAGTGCCGGGTAGTAAATTCCCTAAAGGTCGCCTTTTTAACTTGTCTGTACCTGAACATGACGCTATGCGGTCTTATATCAAGGAATCATTGGAGAAGGGTCATATCAGACCATCCTCTTCACCCTTGGGTGCCGGTTTTTTCTTTGTGGCCAAAAAAGATGGTTCATTAAGGCCGTGTATTGATTATCGTCTCTTGAACAATATTACTGTGAAATATCAATACCCGTTACCCTTGATTTCTGACCTGTTTTCCAGGGTGAAAAACGCTACTTGGTTTACCAGGCTTGACCTCAGGGGGGCGTATAACCTTATTCGCATTAAGCACGGGGATGAATGGAAGACGGCATTCAATACCCCTGAAGGGCATTTTGAGTACCTAGTGATGCCCTTTGGGCTCACTAATGCTCCTTCCGTCTTCCAGTCCTTCATGAATGACATTTTCAGGGATTTTGTGGACAAATTTCTGATTGTTTATTTGGATGATATCTTGATTTTTTCTAATGACTGGGATTCTCATGTGAAACATGTTCGAACTGTATTCCAGATTTTGAGAGAGAATGCTCTGTATGTGAAGGGATCAAATTGTCTTTTTGGCGTACAGAGGATCTCATTTCTGGGATTCATTTTGTCCCCATCTGTTATTGAAATGGACCCGGTCAAGGTTCAGGCCATCTGTGATTGGGTCCAACCTACTTCATTAAAGGCTCTTCAGAGATTTTTGGGTTTTGCCAATTTTTATCGTAAATTTATTGGTAATTTCTCGGTTATTGTTAAACCATTAACTGATTTGACCAGAAAGGGTTCTGATGTGGTGAATTGGCCTCCTGAGGCAGTCTCTGCATTTCAGGAACTTAAGCAGAGATTCACTTCTGCTCCTGTAATGTATGTAGTACAGTTCATATAGCGTCTTGTGCTTGGGTGCGATGAAAACACAGGAGTCACAGGTTTGATATAGAAAAGTCCTGTATTACTTCATACAAGTTGGCAGAAATAGTCACACAGTTTGCAGACACAGAAACAGGAGACACAGCAGGCCAGAGTAATCCAAGCTCAGCAATCACTCTCCAATACAGATTCAGGATCTTCTTCTCTGTTACCGTAAGTCCATGCAAACGTGGGTCTTTCAAAGAGCAGGGTTCAGAGTCCACAAGTGCTTCAGAGTTCCTCAGTAGGAATAGCTGGAGTACAAGGTCCAAGGCTTACAGGAGTCAAGTCACAGGTTCACTGCAGGCTAGATTCTGAAGCACTGATTGCTCAGCTGTGGCTGCTTAAGAAGCAAAGGAGAGAATCAGGGCGGGAACATGCAAGCTGGAAACTCCATTTTGACTGAGGGCAAGATAGCTGCAGCAAGACAGAAAGTAAAATGGCTGACGAACAAACTGAGTTTCAGGAATATATACATAGAACCTTACATTACTCCCCCTTAAGGACAACCTCCGGATGACCTCAGACCAGACTTGTGTGGGTACCTCTGATGAAACTGACGGAGCAAGCGAGGAGCATTAACGTTATTGACCGGTTCCCATGAGTTGTCCTCCACTGGGTAGCCCTGCCATTTAATCAGATATTGTAACTGATTTCTATACAACCTGGAATCTAAAATCCTTTCCACCACAAATTCTTCCTGACCATCGACTAGCACTGGGTCAGGGCAAGGAGAGGAACGTCCAGGAAACGTATTGGGTGTCGCAGCCTTTAGTAGGGATACATGAAAGACAGGGTGGATTCTCATAGTTCTGGGCAGTTGAAGACGACAAGCAACGGCACTTATAATTTTACTGATTTTATAGGGTCCAATGTACTTATGTCCCAACTTAGACGATGGAATCCTTAACTTAAGATTTCTGGTTGACAGCCAGACCAAGTCTCCTACCTTGAAAGCTGGTGCAGGTTTACGAAATTTATCTGCTGCTTTCTTGTACCTTTCTTGAGCCGATTCCAGATTTTCCTTTAGAAGATCCATATTCTTCTGTAAAGACGTGATTCTTTCAGCCACTGCTGGTAAAGGCGTTTCTATGGGAAATCGTGGTAGAATGTTAGGATGATAACCTAGATTAGAGTAAAAAGGAGACTGTGTAGTGGAGGCACTCTGAGAGTTGTTATACGAGAACTCAGCTAATGGAAGTAGATCCACCCAATCATCCTGTAGGTGGCAGATAAAGCAGCGGAGATACTGCTCCAGGGTTTGATTGGTTCGTTCGGTCTGTCCATTAGTCTGGGGATAAAAAGCAGAAGAAAGGTTTACTTTAATGTCCAATGCTGCACAGAAATTTTGCCAAAACCTAGAAGTGAATTGCACCCCTCGATCCGAAATAACCTCATCCGGTACTCCATGTAAGCGAAACACATCTTTAATCATCAAATCTGATGTCTGTTTTGCAGTGGGTAAGCCGACACAAGGGATAAAATGAGCTGCCTTTGTTAGACGGTCAACCACCACTAGAATGGTGTTCTTCCCCTGAGAGGTTGGTAACTCCACAATGAAGTCCATAGAAATGGATCCCCACGGGCGGGACGGGGTGGGAAGAGGCTGTAACAGACCAGTTGGTGAGGAGCGAGGTGTTTTGCATCTTGCACAGACCTCACATGAAGTGACATAATTCAAAACATCCTTCCTGCAAGTGGGCCACCAAAAGAAACGAGAAAGAAATTCCTGTGTCTTTAGAATTCCTCTATGCCCAGCTATCTTGGAATCGTGAATGAGTTGCAATACTCTTAATCTGACTGTTTCAGGAATATACAGACGTTGTCCCTGAATCCACACACCATTCTTAAAGACAAGACTTACGTCCCTTGGGGGTTGTGCCAAAAAGGAATCCGCATGGTATGCTTCCTTGATGTCCTTAAGTAGGTCTTGATTATGAATTACTCCTAGGAATCTAGAGTCAGGAAGAATAGTCTTAGGAGGAGTAATTGGACGTGTCTCTGCTGAGTAAATCCTAGAGAGTGCATCAGCCTTTCCATTGCGCGATCCTGGTCTATAAGAGATGATAAAATTAAATTGGTTTAAGAAAAGATTCCAGCGAGCCTCGCGAGGAGTCAGGCACTTAGCCGACCTGATAAACTCAAGGTTACGATGGTCTGTCAGGACGACTATTTGCTGTGCAGCTCCCTGAAGAAGGTGTCTCCATTCTTTGAAGGCGGCAATAATGGCCAACAACTCTCTATTGCCCACATCGTAGTTCCTCTCCAGCCGAAGACAACTGCTGGGAAAAGAAGGCACAGGAATGCAAGACATTCTTCTCACCTGTTCTCTGAGAGAGTATAGCTCCAACGGCACAGTCTGAAGCATCCACCTCTATTATGAAGGCAAGCTCGGGTTGGGATGTACTAGGATAGGTGCAGTGGTAAATTTATCTTTTAGACGGGAAAATGCTTCCTGGGCTTGGGGAGTCCAGGAAAACCTAGACTCTTTCCGGGTAAGTTGAGTGATAGGTGACACTACCTCAGAGAAATTTCTAATGAAACGTCTATAGAAGTTGGCAAACCCGATGAAGCGCTGTACCTCCTTCACATTTCTAGGACTTGGCCAATCCTTGATGGCTTGGGTTTTGCTTCCATCCATACTAATTCCTTGTGTAGACAGTACATACCCCAGAAATTGAATTTCGGTCCTATGGAATTCACACTTTTCAAGTTTGATGTAAAGATGATTTTGTCTTAGACGTTCCAAGACCATTCTCACATGTCCATGATGTTCCTCTGTGGAGTTAGAAAAAATTAGAATATCATCCAAATAAATTCCACGAATGTATCTAGGAGATCCCTGAAGATGTCATTCACCAAGTGTTGGAAAGTGGCTGGGGCGGTACTCAGACCAAAAGGCATAACTAGATATTCAAAGTGTCCATAGCGTGACCTGAATGCAGTCTTCCATTCATCCCCAGGTCTAATACGGACTAAGTTATAGGCCCCACGAAGATCTAGTTTAGAAAAAATTTTGGCATGTCGCACTCTCTCCAATAACTCAGGGATTAAAGGCAATGGATAACGGTTTCTAATAGTAACCTTATTGAGTTCCCTATAGTCTACGCATGGTCTCAGAGATCCATCTTTCTTCTTTAAAAGAAGATGGGTGCACCTGCAGGAGATGAAGAGGGGCGTATGAAGCCCTTGGCTAGATTTTCATCTATGTAATCCTTTAAAGCCTTTAGCTCGGGCCCCGCCAGGGGGTAGATCTTACCAAAAGGTATCTCTGCTCCAGCAATAATTCAATTGAACAATCATATGGACGGTGAGGAGGAAGCTGGTCAGCGTTCTTCTTGTCACATAAATCCACATAGTCCTGGTATACAGCTGGTAGTTCAGGGACTGACATGATTCCTTTAGGAACAGAGCAAGCTGAAACTTTTGGACTCATCTGTTTCTCTGGAAAGTGTAATTCCTTGGTCTCCAGTTAATGGTAGGATTCTGAGCCTGCAGCCATGGTAGCCCTAGAATAATGGGAAAGTGGGGAGAAGAGATAAGCATAAAGGACAGTTTCTCTTGATGATCTTTACCCATAAGAACCCTCAAAGGCTCTGTTTCCTGATCCACTGGTCCAGAGGTCAGCAGGGAGCCATCCACAGTTTCCATCTGTACTGGAGTAGCCTTCTTCACTGAACGTATTCCCTGTTTAAGAGCAAAGGAGACATCCATAAAATTTCCACTTGCCCCTGAGTCGATCATAGCAGAGCTAGACACCCAAGCTGAGTCAACCCAGAGTTTGATGGAAAGAAAGCAATGAGAATTGTTTTTCTTACAACTCAGCTGGGACACCGCTGAGGAAACTTGAAAAATGGCAGCGTTTACACAGTCAACGTCCTCAGAGGTAACGGAGTTTAAGTCCGAGAAATCAAGATCTGTTGCTGCAGATCTCTCTGGAGCCTGAGGCTCGGACCTGACAGATCCCCTCTCGCAACACTCACAGTGAATGAGTGCTGCAGTAGTCTTACGAGAACGGCTGGGGCAGTTTATAATGAAGTGCCCTGACTTACCACAATAGAAACATAGATTCTCCTTAAAACGATGTTCCTTGCGTGCATCACTAACCCGTCGTTGTAAAGAGTCTACCTGCATGGGTTCAGGTTCAGGTTCCCGTGTAATCCTACTCAAAGGTTCCTTAGCTGGAGAGGAAGGTAGGAAAAGGTTAGTACGATTGCTTTCGAACCATCTCTCTTGCCTGCGTTCAGTCAGACGAGTATCAATACGGATGCAGTAGTTAATAAAGTCACCTAACGCAGTGGGAGGGTCGGCACGAGCAAGTTCATCCTTAATCAGTGGAGATAACCCCTTTCGAAAAATAGATTTTTTGGCGGAACTGTCCCAGGTGGTATCAAGGGCCCATCTCCTGAAATCCAAGGCATATTCAGCTACCGAGTGCTTACCTTGGCGCAAAGCTAACATGGCTGCTTCAGCTGTTGCACCTCGATTGGGGTCATCAAACACCTGCCCCATGGCTGAAATAAAATCATCAAGGTGATTCAAACAATCATCCTCAGTCTCAATCAGAGGGTTTGCCCACATTAAAGCCTTGTTGGTAAGCAACATAATTATAGTAAGCACCTTAGATCGTTCAGTGGGAAATTGTGAAGCATGTGCAGAAAAAAAAAGATTGCATTGATTAATAAATCCCCTGAATTTCTCACGTTCACCGCCAAAATGAAAAGGGGCAACTTGGGAATCCCAGCACTCGGGGCTACGCAGGAGCCTGGACTCGCCCCTCTAGAACCTCAATCCTGGCTCGCAAATCCTGGGTAGTCTGTCCAACCACTTGCAAATTGTGATTATTGAGGTCCTGTAGATTTGTAAAACGGGTCTTTATATTCTGCAAAATCTGCAAGGATATTATCAGTCACTCCGCAAAGTTCCTTTATGCGGGCCTCCATTTTCCAGATCTTTTAAGACAGGATTACTGGAAGAAGAGGAGAGAAAAAAAAACAATAGTGTTCACCTGTGGCAACACTGCAGAGAGAAAAAAAAAATTAAGGGAACTGCTCACCTGGAATGGTTGTGAGAAGTCACAACCACTATCATCACAGAAAGTTTCAACCAGACATCTGATATCCAGAGTTACAGCAGACAAAAAAGAGAAAAGAAAGGAAAAAAAAAAAACCAATAGTGTTTACCTGTGGTAACACTGCAAAAAGAAAAAACTTAAGGGAATTGCTCACCTGGAATGGTTGTGAGAAGTCACAACCACTGTCATCACAGAAAGTACAACCGGACGTCTGATATCCACAGTACAGCAGACACAGCCTTCCAGACCCAGCAGACACTAACGTTTTGGCTTCAGAATCTTGTAATGTATGTAGTACAGTTCATATAGCGTCTTGTGCTTGGGTGCGATGAAAACACAGGAGTCACAGGTTTGATATAGAAAAGTCCTGTATTACTTCATACAAGTTGGCAGAAATAGTCACACAGTTTGCAGACACAGAAACAGGAGACACAGCAGGCCAGAGTAATCCAAGCTCAGCAATCACTCTCCAATACAGATTCAGGATCTTCTTCTCTGTTACCGTAAGTCCATGCAAACGTGGGTCTTTCAAAGAGCAGGGTTCAGAGTCCACAAGTGCTTCAGAGTTCCTCAGTAGGAATAGCTGGAGTACAAGGTCCAAGGCTTACAGGAGTCAAGTCACAGGTTCACTGCAGGCTAGATTCTGAAGCACTGATTGCTCAGCTGTGGCTGCTTAAGAAGCAAAGGAGAGAATCAGGGCGGGAACATGCAAGCTGGAAACTCCATTTTGACTGAGGGCAAGATAGCTGCAGCAAGACAGAAAGTAAAATGGCTGACGAACAAACTGAGTTTCAGGAATATATACATAGAACCTTACAGCTCCTGTTCTACGGCAGCCTGATGTTTCTCTGCCATTTCAGGTGGAGGTTGATGCCTCTGAAATTGGGGCAGGTGCCGTTTCGTCCCAAAAAGATCCAGAGACCTCTAAAAGTAACCCTTGTGCCTTTTTCTCTCGAAAATTTTCTCCTACTGAACGTAATTATGACGTGGGTAATCGGGAGTTATTGGCCATGAAGTGGGCTTTTGAAGAGTGGAGACATTGGCTGGAGGGAGCCAAACATCAGGTGGTGGTCCTTACGGACCATAAGAATCTGGTCTATCTGGAATCTGCCAAGCGACTCAATCCTAGACAGGCCAGGTGGGTCTTGTTTTTCACACGTTTTAATTTTGTGGTTTCCTTTCTTCCTGGCACTAAGAATGTTAAGGCGGATGCCCTCTCGAGGAGTTTCCTTGCGGACTCTCCTGAGTTATCTGATCCTTCTGTTATTTTGAAAGAGGGTGTAGTTCTTTCCGCCATCTCGCCCAATTTGAGACTTGCTCTGGAGGGTGTCAGGAGGATAGGCCCGAGCGCTGCCCTGTTGGAAAATTGTTTGTCCCGGACCAATGGAAAAAGAGTGTGATGTCTGAGATTCATTGTTCCGCATTGGCTGGGCATCCCGGAATTTTTGGTACCAGAGACTTGGTTAGTCGGTCCTTTTAGTGGCCTACCTTGTCTCGTGATGTCAGGGAATTTGTGCAGTCCTGCGGGACTTGCTCTCGCTCCAAGCCTTGCTCTCGCTCTAGTGGTTTGTTGATGCCATTGCCTGTGCCCAAGAGACCATGGACCCATATCTCTATGGATTTAATTTCCGATCTTCCTGTTTCTCAGAGAATGACCACCATCTGGGTAATTTGTGATAGGTTTTCCAAAATGATACATCTTGTGCCATTACCTAAGTTGCCTTCCTCCTCTGAATTGGTGCCGTTGTTCCTTCAGCACGTGGTTCGTTACACGGCATTCCTGAGAACATTGTGTCTGACAGAGGAGTCCAGTTTGTTTCCAGATTTTGGAGGACTTTTTGTTCTAAACTGGGTGTTCAATTGTCTTTCTCCTCGGCATTTCATCCTCAGACCAATGGTCAAACTGAGAGAACAAACCAGACATTGGAGACTTATCTAAGATGCTTTGTGTCTGCTGATCAGGATGACTGGGTCTCTTTTTTGCCTTTGGCTGAGTTTGCTCTTAATAATAGGGCTAGCTCTGCCACTTTGATGTCTCCGTTTTTCTGTAATTCTGGTTTCACCCTCGATTTTCTTCAGGACAGACGAAGGCTTCTGTCTGTCCAGGTGTTGACTCTGTTGTGGAGCGTATGCAACAGATTTGGGACCAGGTCGTGGAGAGGTTGTCCCTCTCTCAGGAGAAGGCCCAGCGGTTTGCTAACCGGCATAGGACTGATGGTCCTCGGTTTAAAGTGGGGGACTTGGTCTGGTTGTCCTCAAAGAATATTCCTATGAGAGTAGCATCTCCTAAATTTAAGCCTAGGTTCATTGGACCTTATAAGATCATGGAGATTATTAATCCTGTTTCTTTTCGTTTGCTTCTTCCAGGGACATTTAAGATCCATAACGTGTTCCACAAGTCCTTGTTGAAGAGGTTTGTTGAGCCAGTGGTTCCTGCTGCTGTGCCTCCTGACCCTGTTTTGGTTGAGGGCAATCTGGAGTATGTGGTTGAGAAAATATTGGATTCTCGTTTTTCTAGACGGAAACTCCAGTATTGGTTAAATGGAGAGGTTATGGTCAGGAAGACAATTCTTGGGTGTTTGCTTCGGACATCCATGCTAGGAGACTTATCCGTGCGTATCATAGAACTCATCCTGACCGACCTGGTTGCTCAAATGAGGGTTCGGTGACCCCTCCTCAAGGGGGGGGTACTGTTGTGAATGGGTTTGAGATGAGTTCTGAACAGAGGCTCCCTCTGGTGGTTACAAGCGGTGCTAGTGAAGATTGTGGGGACTGGGAATCAGGTGTTACTGACTGGTCTTATATAAGGGAGTCATTTTCCCATCAGGGTTGCCGGTGATCAATTGTTCTGGTCTGAATCCTTCATTCCAGTTTCCCTTGTAGCCTGCTGTGTCGTGTCTGCTCTGGTGTATTGCCTTTTTTACCTGCACTCCTCAGCTACCGAAACATAACATTCTCGCTCCGTGGTGTCCTCTGAGGAGGTGGAGGAGGAGCCTCGGTTGATTGTCCCCACAGAGAGCCTAAGAACTGTGGCCCCGGTTTCGCTTGAGTCTGTGCCTCCGGGCAAGACTTTTGTGCCCATCAATTTGCGACCGGAGGTACTCTCTTGGGCACATTCGTCCAGGGTGGGTGGACATTTTGGGGCCAAATTGACATCTGAGTTGCTGGCGAGGACATAATGCTGGCCACATATGGTCCGTGACGTCAGGGAATACGTTCAGGCGTGCGTCTCCTGCGCCAAAAATAAGTCCCTTACCACGGTTACCGTCTGCACGGGCCTTGGCAGCATTATTTATTAGGCATATTTTTCGTTTACACGGAATGCCAGACAAAATCGTCAGTGATCGAGGTCCCCAATTTGCGTCTCGGTTCTGGAGAGAGCTGTGTCGTCTACTCAGCATTGAGTTAAATCTCTCCTCGGCATATCATCCTGAGACGAATGGGTTGGTAGAGAGGGCCAACCAGACCTTTGTCACATACTTGCGCCATTTTGTCTCAGCCAGGCAGGATGACTGGGCATCCTTGCTACCGTGGGCTGAGTTCGCTCTAAATAATGCTGTGGCTGACTCCACCGGACAGACCCCATTCCTCCTGAACTACGGTCAGCATCCGCGGGTACCAGTGCCCATGCCCATGTCTTCTGCCAATTTCAGGGTGGCAGACTGGGCTGTGGAGGCAAGGGACATTTGGGACCGCACCCAGGATGCCATTCAGGCCTCCAAAGAGAGGATGAGGTCTTCGGCCGATGCCCATTGGCGCCCCGCTCCTACTTTTGCTCCGGGTGATCTAGTGTGGCTCTCTGCCCGAAACATCAGGCTACGTGTAGAGTCCACCAAGTTGGCACCTCACTTTTTGGGTCCCTTTAAAGTTCTTGAGCAGGTGAACCCGGTGGTTTACCGAATAGCCCTTTCTCCTCGCCTTGATATCACCGACACCTTTCACGTGTCCCTCCTGAAAACCATGGCCATTTCCCGGTTTTCTGAGTCATCTGCCGGGACGTCGGGTTCATCTACCGACGATCATGTGGTGAACGCCATTGTTGTGTGCAAGGTGGTACGAGACAAAAAATTTTATTTGGTGGATTGGAGAGGTTATGGGCCTGAGGATTGGTCCTGGGAGCCTGCCGAGCATGTTCACGCTCCGCAGCTCATCGCTGCCTTTGAGCGCAGCGAGGCCAAAAGAAGGGGGGCCCTAGGAGGGGGGGTAATGTTAGGGTTTGCTGCTGCACAAGGGGAGTCTCAAACCAGTCCCGCTGCGGTCCCCCATCCATCTCCGGCCGCAGTGGAGCCTGCTCAGCAGAGACGTCGGTCCCAGTGTCTCGCCCGGTCTAATACTGTGCAGAGACTTGCTGCTGCCTCTTCAGGTTCTGCTATTGTAGCCACTACTGGTCAGCGGCGAGCAGACTTCTTTAGGTCTCAGTCCTTTGTTGCTTCATTTGAGCATGCCCAGGGCAAGATCTCCCATTGGAGACCAGGGGTCACATGCTCAGATACAGCTGCCACTTCTATTGGTCCTTCAGGAAGGTCCTCCGGCTGGTGATGTTCTGAAGCAGCTTCCCATTGGTCCTTCCTGGAAGGTCTTTTTCTCGTGGCTGCTATAAAAGGCTGTCCTTACCGCAAGGCTGTGCACTAGGATCAATTGCATTATGTGCTTTGCGCCAGTGTGATCATGCACGCATGTGGTTAGGGCACGGCTGAAATAAGCCCCTAGAATACCAGCACCTCCGGTGAGGAGATTTGAGTGCATGTGGTTAGGGCTTGGCTGAAATAAGCCCTAGAATACCGGCTTCTCCGGTGAGGAGATTGCTTGATTGCGTTGCTGTCTGCATGATCAACGAACTGCTATCTGCACAGCAGTTTTCTGTGTATCCCTGTGGTGATAACAGGACACAGTACCTATCTCTGCGTCTTTACCTCAGCAACTCTGTGGTGTAACAGAGTTCGCTTATATCTCTATATAGCGCTGCGGCATTCCCGCTAGCGGCTCTGTGGATTAACAGAGTTCGCACTATCTGCCACAGCGCGCTACGGCGCTTATTTTAGCGACTCTGCGGGATAACAGAGGTCGCTACTTACGCCATCTTACTAGCAGCAGGCTCTGCCTGCACGGTGGACCCCGGGCTGCGAACACACCTCTCTGCATTATTTATTAGGTGCATTCCGCAGACCCTAACAAAGTTGTTTTTTGCCTTTAAACCTAAGTCCTCAGGGAACGCAGCACAGCAGGTTCAAATTGTCATCTCTCTGCTGCGCGGAGACCCTCTGGATTGGGCTTTTTCCCTGACTCCTGGGGATCCAGTTTTGAATGATGTTGATGTATTTTTTTAGGCTCTGGGGCTATTGTACGATGAACCTAATGTCACTGATCAAGCTGAAAAGACCTTGTTGGCATTAAATCAGGGTTGTGAAGACGCTGAGCTGTACTGTCAGAAATTTCGAAAATGGGCAGTCCTGACCAAATGGAATGATGATGCTTTGGCAGCCCTTTTTCGGAAGGGTCTATCAGAAAAAGTAAAGTACGTTATGGTGGGATTCGCTGTTCCCTCTGGTCTCATTGATTCTATGTCTTTGGCTATTCAAATTGACAGACATTTGCGGGAGTGCTGAGGTATGCGTGAGATGGTGTTGCCTTGTGAGACAGCTCCTGAGCCCATGCAGTGTGATGGAGTGACTTCTGGGGCTCAGCGTCATGAGTTTCGTAAGCACAATGGGATATGTTTCTATTGTTTTGACGCTTCCCATGCTATTTCCATCTGCCCTAATCGGGGAAGACGTTTTGCGCGCTCAGTTGTCTTGGGTAGTGTTCAGACTAAATTTCTGTTGACTGTTACCCTGATTTGCTCCCTGTCCACATTTTCGGCTCAGGCTTTTGTTGATTCAGGAGCAGCTATTAACCTGATGGATTTTGACTTTGCTAAACGTTGTGGGTTTCCCATGATACCCCTGCGGAAATCTATTCCTTTACTGGGCATTGAGTCTGCCCCTTTGGCGGAGAATAAACCCCAGTTTTCTACTCAGGTGATAATGAGGGTTGAACCAGATCATCAGGAGAGTTGCAAATTTCTGGTGTTGGGGCTGCCAATGTGTTAATACTGACACTCCTGTTTTTTCTGCCTCTCCCCAGTCTCAGGATGTCCCTGACTTTTTGACTGATTTTTCTGATGTGTTTAGTGAAAGTAAGTCTGCATCCTTACCTACTCACAGAAGCTATGATTGCGCTATTGAGTTAGTGCCTAGTGGTAAATTTCCTAAAGGTCGCCTTTTTAATTTATCTGTACCTGAACACGATGCTATACGATCTTATATCAAGGAATCTTTGGAGAAGGTTCATATCTGACCATCCTCTTCACCCTTGGGCGCTGTTTTTTTCTTTGTGGCCAAAAAGGATGGTTCATTAAGGCCGTGTATTGATTATCGCCTCCTGAATAAGATCGCTGTTAAATATCAATATCCGTTACCCTTGATTTCTGACCTATTTTCCAGAGTGAAAAGTGCTAGTTGGTTTACCAAGCTTGACCTCAGGGGGGCGTATAACCTTATTCGCATTAAGCACGGGGATGAATGGAAGACGGCGTTTAATACCCCAGAGGGGCATTTTGAGTACCTAGTGATGCCTTTTGGGCTTACTAATGCCCCTTCCGTCTTCCAATCCTTCATGAATTATATTTTCAGGGATTTTGTGGATAAATCTCTGATTGTTTATTTGGATGATATCTTGATTTTTTTCCAACGACTGGGACTCTCATGTGAAACATGTTCGGACTGTGTTCCAGATTTTGAGAGAGAATGCACTGTATGTGAAGAGATCAAAGTGTCTTTTTGGCGTACAGAAGGTCTCATTTCTGGGATTCATTTTGTCTCCGTCTGTTATTGAAATGGACCCGGTCAAGGTTCAGGCCATCTGTGATTGGGTTCTACCTACTTCATTGAAGGCTCTTTAGAGATTTTTGGGTTTTGCCAATTTTTATCGTAAATTTATTGGTAATTTCTCCGGTATTGTTAAACCATTGACTGATTTGACCGAAAAGGGTTCCGATGTGGTGAATTGGCCTCCTGAGGCAGTTTTTGTGTTTCAGGAACTTAAGCAGAGATTCATTTCTGCTCCTGTTCTACGGCAGCCTGATGTTTCTCTGCCGTTTCAGGTGGAGGTTGATGCCTCTGAGATTGGGGCAGGTGCTGTTTTGTCCCAAATAGATCCAGAGACCTCTAAGAGTAACCCTTGTGCCTTTTTCTCTCGAAAATTTTCTCCAACTGAACGTAATTATGATGTGGGTAATCAGGAGTTATTGGCCATGAAGTGGGCCTTTGAAGAGTGGAGACATTTCCTGGAAGGAGTCAAACATCAGGTGGTGGTCCTCACGGACCATAAGAACCTGGTTTATCTCGAATCAGCCAAGCTTTTTAATCCTAGACAGGCCAGGTGGGCCTTGTTTTTCACATGTTTTAATTTTGTGATTTCTTTTCTTCCGGGCACTAAGAATGTAAAGGCGGATGCCCTCTCGAGGAGTTTCTTTGCGGATTCTCCTGAGTTATCTGATCCTGCTGTTATTTTGAAAGAGGGTGTAGTTCTTTCCGCCATCTCGCCCAATTTGAGACTGGCTCTGGAGGGGTGTCAGGAGGATAAACCTGAGCGCTGCCCTTTTGGGAAATTGTTTGTCCCAGACCAGTGGAAGAAGAGTGTGATGTCTGAGATTCATTGTTCAGCGTTGGCTGGTCATCCCGGGATTTTTGGTACCAGAGACTTGGTGAGTCGGTCCTTTTGGTGGCCTACTTTGTCTCGTGACATCAGGGACTTTGTGCAGTCCTGTGAGACTTGCTCTCGTTCCAAGCCTTGCTCTCGTTCTAGTGGTTTGTTAATGCCATTACCTGTGCCCAAGAGACCATTGACCCATATTTCTATGGATTTTATTTCCGACCTCCCTGTCTTTCAGAGAATGACCGTTATCTGGCTAATCTGTGATAGGTTTTCCAAGATGATACATCTTGTGCCATTACCTAAGTTGCCTTCCTCCTCCGAATTGGTGCCTTTGTTCTTTCAGCACGTGGTTCGGTTACATGGCATTCCAGAGAGCATTGAGTCTGACAGAGGAGTCCAGTTTGTTTCCAGATTTTGGAGGACATTTTGTTCTATACTTGGTGTTCAGTTGTCTTTCTCCTCTGCATTTCACACCTCAGACCAATGGACAAACCGAGAGAACAAACCAGACCTTGGAGACTTATTTGAGATGTTTTGTGTCTGCTGATCAAGATGACTGGGTCTCTTTTTTGCCTTTGGCTGAGTTTGCTCTTAATAATAGGGCTAGCTCTGCCACCTTGATGTCTCAATTTTTCTGCAATTCTGGGTTTCACCCTCGATTATCTTCAGGACAGGCGGAGGCTTCTGTTTGTCCGGGGGTTGACTCTATTGTGCAGCGTATGCAGCAGATTTGGGACCAGGTAGTGGAGAGGTTGTCTCTCTCTCAAGAGAAGGCCCAGCGGTTTGCCAACCGGCATAGGACTGATGGTCCTCGTTTTAAAGTGGGGGACTTGGTTTGGTTGTCCTCAAGGAATATCCCTATGAAAGTTGCATCTCCAAAATTTAAGCCAAGGGTCATTGGACCTTATAAGATCATGGAAATTATCAATCCGGTTTCCTTCCGTTTGCTTCTTCCAGGGACATTTAGGATCTATAACGTGTTCCACAAATCCTTATTGAAGAGGTTTGTCGAGCCAGTGGTTCCTATGGCTGCGCCTCCCGACCCTGTTTTGGTTGAGGGCAATTTGGAGTATGTGGTTGAGAAAATATTGGATTCTCGTTTTGCTAGACGGAAACTCAAGTATTTGGTTAAATGGAGAGCTTATGGTCAGGGGACAATTCTTGGCTGTTTGCTTCGGACATCCATGCTGGGAGACTTATCCGTGCCTATCATCGAGCTCATCCTGATCAGCCTGGTTGCGCAGGTGAGGTTTCGGTGACCCCTCCTCAAGGGGGGTACTGTTGTGAATCTTTTGGAGGCGACTTCTGAGCTGGGGCTCCCTCCGGTGGTTGCTGAGGGTAATGAACTAATCACTGAATGGCCTTCAGCTGGCTCTGAATGGTATGATATAAGTGATCTGAGTTCCCATCAGCCTTGCTGGTAATCAATTGTTCCTCCTGGTCTTGCTTGGAGCACAGCTTGCTTTCCTGCTCTCATTCAGATAAGTGTTTTGTTGTTTTTTTTCCTCTGTTGGATTTTCACTGCAGGTTTGCTGCTTGCAGTGGACTACAGCCTGGTCACCTTTTGGGGTCTGGCGCTGCAATTGTGCTCATTTTGTGTTTGCACTTTTGCTTTGTTCCTTTGTCACTTTTTATTTGCTGAGCTGTTGTGAGTGACACCAGAGATCTGATTTAGGTGGTAGAGATCGTGTGATCTCTGGTTTTTGTTAATCAGAAGTGTTGGTATTTTTGTCAGGGTTTTTTTTGGGTTGCAGTCAGAATTCTTTCCTATACTTTTCTATCTAGACAGATTGGGCCCCAGAGTTTGCTCATTCTATTTTCTGTCTGTGTCCGTGTTTTCTTCTTGTCTAACCGCCATTAAATGTTTGGGGGCTTCCTATTTCTTTGGGGATTCTGCTCTGGGGCAGATAGCTTTCATCTTTCTGCCTTTAGGTGTAGTTATCTCTCCGGCTGTGACGAGGCGTCTAGGATCACCCAGGGTACGCTCCACGGTGTTAAGGCTGGCGGAACGCACAAAATAAATATAAATAATAAGTGCGCTCGCATCCCGGGGTCCACCGTGCAGGCAGAGCCTGCTGCTAGTAGGATGGCGGTATGGCAAACTCTGTTACTTCACAGAGTCGCAACTATGGACACTGTGGCCCTATATGGCGGTTTAAGCGAACTCTGTTACGCCACAGAGTCGCTAAGGTAGAAGCGCAGAAATATGGACTGTGTCCTGTTAACTCCACAGATATGCACAGACAACTGCTGTGCGGACAGCAGTCCGTAGTAATGCAATCAGCAACGCAATCAGACAATCTCCTCACCGGAGAAGCCGGTATTCTAGGGGCTTATTTCAGCCGAGCCCTAAACACGTTCATACAATCTACTCATCGAAGGTCCCGGTATTCTAGGGGCTTATTTCAGCCGAACCCTAACACATGAGTGCAAGATCACCCTGGCGCAAAGCACATAATGTGATTGATACTAGCGCATGGCGGCACGACCATGCCACCCTTTTATAGTAGCAACTACAGGGCCTGCCAGATAGGGACCAATAGGAAACTGCTCCAGAACACAAGTGGTTTCAGGACCTTCCTGAGAGATCTTAATCTGGGCATGCTCAGAAGGGGAAAGCAAGGAGTTTGTCCTAAAGACGTCTGCTCGCCGCTAACCAGTACTGGCTACAATAGCAGAGCCTGGAGGAGCAGATGTAATCCTCTGCACAATGTTAGACTGGGCGAGACGCTGGGACCAACGTCTAAGCTGAGTAGAGTCCTCTTCGGCCGGAGATGGATGGGAGACCTCAGCAGGGATGGCTCGAGATTTCCCTTGTGCAGAAGCGGGAACTCGATCCCTAACACACGGCTACTTCTAGTGTGGCAGTTAGTTTAGTGTACTGCAATCCCATAGTTCCCATCCTATCTGGTGTATTTCTACTTTGGCTATTTTTTGCAATTTCTCCTCAGCTACCGAAACATAACAGTTGTGTGTGACATGTAGCGGCGATGTGGCCCCCGCTGCGATGTCGCTGTCACAGCAGAGGTCGTTATACAGATCGCTGATCTCTGATGAGATCTTTGTGTTTGGAAGCTAACTAGCGACCACATAGCGATCGCACCAACTATCTCGCCAGGTCGTGTCGTTGTCGTGATCGCTGGTGCAATCGCTAAGTGTGACAGTGCCTTTACTCTACTGCTGTTGCTGCTGCGGCTAATTTTGTGGTGTTGAGTTGACTAATTGATATGTCGGAGGCGGGAAGTCTAGAGCTGCAATGAACACTGTGAGCCTCACTGCTGTCTTGGGGAAAACCTCTCTTAAGGTTGTGTAAAGGCATGTTTCAATATTCCAGCATTCGCAGGTCCCTTTCCAGGGTGGGTAGCATCTGGCAAAATTTACTATTATACCGTGGATCTAACAGATTGGCAACCTAGTAATCAGCACTATTTTGGATCATAACTATACAAGGATCATGTTGCAGATAGTGCAGCAAGAAGTCACTCATATGTCAGACACTTCCATGAGGTCCAAGCCCATGCTGTGTTGGTGGCTGGGTAACACTGATGCTTCTTTCCTCCGTCCCCTCCCACCAACCAAGAACAACAGAGAGGGGATGATTATCCTCTTCATCCCCTGACAGTTGCTCGCACATCACCTCTTCCTAATCCATTTGTTCCTCAGCTCTTGCACCTTCACTAACAGTTTGTCTGGTGTCACCAGCACACATCGATCGCAATCCACCCTCCCATGGCATCTGCCAGTACGATGACAGTCTGGAACTTTGAGACAATGTTATCACATGCACATGCTTCTCTGCTTTCTCATCTTCCTCTGGGACCACCACCTCCTCCCACAGGCTATTCAAACTGTGCTCCACATGTAGATGACCGGAATAGTGATGATGATGACATCATCAGTGCTACCCATCTTAGTAGCCATTTAAAAATTGTGCAGAAGGGTGCAGAGGTCATTAATCTGTGCCCACTTCGAAAACGTCATATGCACCATGTCCGTACTGCATTGGCCCAGGCTATACAACCTAATATACTGTGTCAGAACTCTGGATGGTTGTGCCAGAATCTTTTCCCATTTTTTTGTCTATCTTCCTGTGATTACCAGTGGAAACTGCACCCTCAGGAGGAACTCCTAGACAAATGTCCAGCTACACATTCTCAACGTGGTAAGCTCCTTTGTCCCTCTCCCTGCATCTCACTGTTTCAGGGCTCGTTGCTGCTGCCACAGTCACTGCAACAGGTGCAGATAGAATTCCACTGTGTTGGCACATTGCATATCAACCTGTTAAATGGCATTGACAAAGACCTCTGTATTGATGCAAGTCAATAAACTGAGGGGTGCAAACGGCTGTAGTGAGCACACAGGCTTCGTGCTTTCTGCAGCAGCTCACCCAGGGCAGGATAGTGGTGCAGAAATCGCTGCACCACCAAGTTGAGGAGGTGAGCCATGTAAGGCATGTGTGTTAGCTTGCCTTGCCGTAGGGCCGCCATCAGGTTTGCACCGTTATCGGACACGCCCATCCTTGGAACCAGGTTCAGTTGAGACAGCCATTAATCAAACTCGGCCTGGAGAGCTGTCCACAACACTTCAGCTGTATGACTGTGATCGCTAAGGCATATCAATTTTAACACCGCCTGATTGTGGTGAGCACTGGCTGCGCAGTACAGAGGTGGTGATTCTCTCTGCACTGTTGGATTGCGTGTTTCATTAAGGCAGAGGTTGAAGGCGCAGGTGGAGGCCCAAGAGGAGGTGGAGAAGGCAGAAGCAGTGGAGCAAGTGTGCAATACAGAAGTTTGTCCTGCAAGCCTTGGGGATTACAAGACTTGTGGAACAGCCCCTTCTCCGCCTGTCCCCACAGACACCAGAGTCACCCAGAGCTCAGACAGCGAGATATAACGCCCTTGGCCATGCTTGCTCTTTCAAGTGTCTATGGTGAAATGCATCCTGGCAGACATATATTTAGTCAATGAAAGGGTGATGTTGTCTGTGATATGCTGGTGTAGCGCAGGCACAGCTTTCTTAGAGAAGCTTTGGCAATTGGGCAACTGGTACTGGGGGACTGAGAAGGCTATCAGCTTTATGTTCCAGTCGGAAAGACAGCATTTCTGTGACAACAGATTGGAGATGGTGGAATTCAAACTCTCATCTTTGTCATGTGTAAGGGAAACATTCTTTTTACGTGACCACAACTGCGGGACCGTGGGCTGGCTGCAGTGCTGAGAGAGTGCTGAGTACGGTGAACCATACAAACTCCTAGACTGTGAGTGAGGTGCAGGCAGAGATGTTATGGTGGATTGATAAAGTTATGGTGTGCTCGTTCTCTGAGATCGGTGAAAAACAGCAGGTTTCCATTTTAACTGACTGGCTCTCACTCAGCCTGAATGGAGAGGGTAAAGAACAGGAAATTCTACGTTCGTAGGTCTGAGAGAAAATATTTTGTGAAATATAACATGGCACTACTGCAGAAGGTGCACAAGTAGGAACCCAACCGAGTAAAGATATAGAAAAATAACTTGGCACTCAACTTATATGAAGAAAGATAAATTTATTGCAGTCCAAACAAAACTAACGTTTCGGTCCAAGTCGGACCTTCATCAAAGTACTGAGACATTTATCAGAATGGAGTTTTCTGTGTGGATTAGAATGATTTAATACACTATAAGGCGTATTGTTATCCCTTTAATATCCATATAAATTGGAGTAGGCATACATCCACTTATATGTGGCAGATAACGTCCCCTCGTTATATAGGTAACGGTAATGTCTCCAGAATAGCCGGTGGTGGTATAGTGTGGCAGCTCGGGGCCTCTCCCAACGCGGTGTCCGACAAGCGGCGGACACCGCGTTGGGAGAGGCCCCGAGCTGCCACACTATACCACCACCGCTATTCTGGAGACATTACCGTTACCTATATAACGAGGGGACGTTATCTGCCACATATAAGTGGATGTATACCTACTCCAATTTATATGGATATTAAAGGGATAACAATACGCCATATAGTGTATTAAATCATTCTAATCCACACAGAAAACTCCATTCTGATAAATGTCTCAGTACTTTGATGAAGGTCCGACTTGGACCGAAACGTTAGTTTTGTTTGGACTGCAATAAATTTATCTTTCTTCATATAAGTTGAGTGCCATGAGAGAAAATATTTGGCATGGTAGCAGAAGAGGAGGAAAAAGCAGCAGATGCGGTTGATGGGGTGGCTGATGGTTGTTGAGGTACATAGGTCCGCGTTTTATCGCCCTGGCATTGTCAGAGTAACACATGTTGATTGCGCATGTGAAGGTTTATGCATGTAGCAGTCAATTATTACACTTTTTTCCCTCTACTCAGTGTTTTTTTTTGCAAAGATGGCAGATAATGTGAGTTGGCTAATCCTTTGCAGTGCCAAAAAAGGCCCAGGATAGGTAACCCTTGCCGCCCTGTGAGCTGCAGATTAGCTAATGCTGAGGATGCAGTGTTAATCATGATTGCATCACTCTATGTTTGCGCCTTACTGTGCAATGTAACCTCCTCATCTTCCTCCTCCTCCACCTCTTCAGATAACTTACTCAGCTGCATGCCACACAAAGAGGGATCTACAACCTCATCATCATCCTTTGTGTTATCACATTCCTCGCCCTAAGAGTCACTCTCCTCCTCTACCTTCCTGATAGCACAGGACAGTCTGCGTAAGTCTCAGATATCTGAGTTTCATCAGGATCACTCACCCCCCCAGGAGTTAACTTCTGGCAAAGAGAGTCAGCATGCTGCTCAGACCTTACTTCATCCTGCCACGGATCCAAGCTAAAAAAATTTTGGTCATCGGCGCAGATGATTCCGTCCTCTTGACTCTGTGAACCTTTGGACTACACTTCTGATGCCCATGACATAGAATGTGTGAACAGATCTGCAGACTCACCCATCTGTGGTTCCCTACAGTCATTTGGGAAAATGGAGAGTTGTGACATGGGGGGAAGCAAGGGTAATTGGGTTATGATCTCTGTGGATTGTACCATGTGTGATGTTGAGTTGGAGGAAGAGAGGCAACTTGAAGCTGCGCTTGTCATCCACTGCTCTTTCTAATCAACAAGGCATACCGCTGTGCGGCTGCCTAAAAAAGGTAGTGGAGTAGCCCGTCCAGTAACAGAAGTTTTCAGTTGTCCTTGGATAGGACATGACGGTGTTGGTTCACTAGTGCTTTCACTAACATTACCACCTACCCCACATACACCAAGCCTATTCCCCCTTCCACCATATTTTCACTTTTTCCAAGTCATGTTATTCAGATAGTGTGGTAGTAGTGTGGTAGGAGCACGCTATTAGAAACAATAAATTAGATTTTTTTACGCTGTACCAGCTCTGCACACAGCTGAGATTAGCGGCACAAAATGACAACGTGAAATATGGTGTGCCGAAAATATATATATTTTTGCACTGCAATAGCTATGCACACAGCCAAGTTTTAGCAGCACTAAATGACAAGGTGAAATATGGCATGCTGAATCTCGTTAGTAACAGAAGAAGCTTAACATAGAAGATATGCTCCAAACAATTTCAAATTGAGATCTCCCCTACTGTATCACATTAGTAACAGAAGAAATTATTTTTTAGGTGTGGATGAGGCCAGTATAACATAGAAGATATGCTCCAAACAATTTCAAACTGAGATCTCCCCTACTGTATTACGTTACTGACAGAAGAAAGAATTATTTCAGCGTGAATGAGGCCTGTATAACAAAGAATGTATGCTTCAAACATTTTCAAACTGAGATATCTCCTACTGTATCACATTAGGAACAGAAGTATTTTTTATTGTGGATGAAGCCTGAATAACATAGAAGATATGCTCCAAACAATTTCAAACTGAGATCTCCCCTACTGTATTACGTTACTGACAGAAGAAAGAATTGTTTCAGCGTGGATGAGGCCTGTATAACAAAGAATGTATGCTCCAAACAATTTCAAACTGAGATCTCCCCTACTATATCACATTAGTAACAGATAAATATAGTTTTTTTTACTCTGCAACAGCTGTGCACAAAGATGAATTTCACCACCACTAAATGACAAGGTGAGATATGGTGTCCTGAATCACCTAAGTAACAGAAGAAAGTATTTTTTTAGTGTGGATGAGGCCTGTATAACAAAGAATATCTGCTCTAAACAACTTCAAACTGAGATTTTCCCTACTGTATCACGTTAGTAACAGAAGAAAGTATTGTTTCAGTGTGGATGAGGCCTGTATAACATAGAAGATATGCTCCAAACAATTTCAAAGTGAGATCTCCCCTACTGTATCACGTTAGTTACAGAAGAAAATAGTTTTTTAAGTGTGAATGAGTCCTGTATAACATAGAATATATGCTCCAAACAATTACAAACTGAGATCTCCCTAACACTAACCCTAATTAGGTTTTTTTACTCTTCAACAGGACTGCACAAAGATGAATTGCGCCGCCACAAAATGAGAAGGTGGGATATGGTGTGCTGTATCACATTTTTAACAGAAAAAAATTGTTTTTTTAGGACGTCACTCCTGACAGCACCATCGGGAGGTTGTCCTTCTTTTCCTTGATAGGGACCGGAACACACAAGAGGTTAAAAGGACCCCTCCCTCCACCACCCCTCAGTGTTTTTCCAGTCCCTCTCAGGGATGGACGCAAAAGAGGATTACCTTACAACCAGCGCAGCTGGAGCTCCTGATACCGGGCGCAGGACGATCGGGCTGGGATCCTCATCATCTTGCCCCTTGCTCCTGCTGGAGGTCCGGAGGCTGACACCCCACCGAACAAGGGGTCCCTCAGACTGGTCCACATGTGCTATGGATCCTGGAGCGAGACGCTTACAGAGGGGCTCTCAGCTCGTGCGACGCATCTCAGAGTCTGTGCTATTGCACACTGAAGAACTTCCGGTTTCGGGAATGACGTGCAGACCTCTAGTGGCCAGCGTGCGTTCCATCGTGGAGCGCATTTCCAGTTTATTTGACAAAAATGCACCGAAACCTAATTTAAAAGGGAACCACCTTTTGACGATTCAGATGGAAGACAGGCGAGGCAATTATATTTAAAGTATGGTCAAGGGGAAGCTGATGTTCCAGTCCATGCTATGGAAGGTCAATCCACTAACCGGTCTGATGCCCTATGTAAACCCCAGTGCAAGTGGTTCTTTCTGGGAGTTTGAGCCTCACACTGTCACACTACCTGGGTTAGGGGTATATTTTACAGTATCTTCCTTTGTTCCTTTGTAGGACAAGGAAGCCCCTAAAAGTATCACTACACCATCCACACCAAAAAAGAATGAGAGGAAGTGTGCCACGTGTAATACTAGGCTGCCGGACACATATGGGAAACTGTTGTGCACCGAATGTATAGCCAAAGTGGTTAAAAATGAACACTCCTCGTTTATGACCGACATAATATCCATAATAAGAGAAGAGGTTCAGAATTCCATGTCAGAACTAGCTACCCCGCATCCCTCACAGATGGCTCCCAGACAAAAGAAATCACGGTGGGAGATGGAATACAAGTTCAGAGAATTTATCTAATGACTGAATAGGAACAGGAGGAAAGTGAGGGGTTGGTGACAGCTCTCCTAGAGGAAAAGAAAAAGTACCTATTCTCTTGGGAAGATAAGGACGCTCTGTTAACAGCTGTTAGAAATACTATGGGGTAGGGGATATCCATCAGCCTCCTTCCTCAAAACAGGACAAAATGCTTGGCGGATTAAGGAGGCATATGAATAAAGTGTTCCATGTCAATAACAACATTAAAGCCATGATTCTAGAACAATGGGAAGATGTGGAAAAAAGTCTAACAATCCCAAGAAGTTTTAGGTCACATCTACCCTTGAAGTTGAGGATATTAAGCTATAGGAAGAAATCCCCAAGGTAGATGTCCCCATAGCAAGGGTAGCAAAGAAAACGGCTATCCCTTTTGAGGACTCTTAGTGCCTCAAGATCCTATGGATAGAAAGGCTGAGGGGATCATCAAAAACACGTGGGAAACCTCGGCAGCGGTAATTAAAGCAAATATGCAGTACAGACCAAAAGTTTGGACACACCTTCTCATTCAATGAATTTTCTGTATTTTCAGGACTATGAAAACTGTAGAATCACACTGAAGGCATCAAAACTATGAATTAACACATGTGGAATTATACATTACTAGTGTTGAGCGATACGATACTGCAAATATCGGGTATCGGCCGATATTAGCTGTATCGGCCTTTCGATTCCGAATACCGATATTTTCGTCATATCGAATACCGGAATCGGATTTGTCACTGTCACTGTAAGTGTCCGTCGGTCGGGTCTGTCAGGAGTCAGCGGCACTTACCTGGCAGAAGATCTCCGGCGGTCACGTCCTGGACTGCTTGATGGCCGCCATTATCTTCTCCCTGGCGGTCACATGCAGTTTTTCGCGATAACTACAGTGACTGCAGGGTAATCCCGGCTGTAAACCAGTCCGATGACGTCACCGCCGGGGAAGCAGGTAATCAGCTGTGCTGCGCCGGGATGACAGGCTCTGCCTGTCATTCTGATGTAGCAGAGCTGGATCGTCGTGGGACACTCGTTACTATGGACTGCGTCGGTCAGGTGGTATACTTTTTTTTTTTTTTTCATTTTTTTACAGGAGATCGATGGCGTCGCAGGATGAGACTGTAATAAAAGTAATGAAAACTGTGTTTTGTTTTTTTTAATTAAATTAAAAAACTTTTTTATGAACATTCACCCGTCCGGGTACATCAACAATTTTACTATTTACATACAGGGACCCTGTCCGGGTTATTTATAATTCTTTGGCAGGGGTGTTCCAGGTACCACCTGGTACTCTTCTGATGCTTGCCAAACATCCGAGGCACCAAGGACCACCAGGACCTGATGACGTCGTGTGGCCTGTACAGTCAAGTCGTGACCCGCTATCTGGGTCTGTGTGGCCACCTCTTTCATCTCCCTCCGGGTCTGGAACCCTATGTCCCGGACTGAACGAACCCCAGGGGGCCTAACAGGCGCCGGGTACGGGCCAGCTATACTTATCATGTCCATAGCTGGGGCTGCTGAGGAGACCACTGAGGGAGGCTGGGGAGATTTACGGCGTGGGGTGGGCACTTTTGCAGAGGCCTGGATGTGGGAGGCTGAAGGCTCCGAGGGTCTCACAGGTTCCTGACACTCTGGGGAGTAGGGGTCGCACCTGGTAACATTTAGGGCATACCATCCATTGTAACCCCAGTGTCGGGTGTAAGTCACCAAGTCTCCTGGCAACAGGTCACTCCCCGGGTGTCCTTCTGGGAGGTGAGCCTCCACGTCCCGCCGGTTCACAAAAACTTCTAAATAAAGTCCAGGCTCCTGGATGAAGCCCCAACCACCTTTCAATTTAAAGCTCCGTACTGCACCCTTACGCCGCGGCTCCCACAGGGTTCCTTTATCTTTTCTCATCCGTTCCTTATCTGCCCGGTCCTTCTCCAGCTGACGTTGGCGAAGCTTTTGGGTTTCTCGCTGCTCCCTTTGTCGCTCTGCTTCCCGCTCCCAACGTCTCCACTCTTCCTCCTGACGCCGGTTGAAATTCTCCTCCACCAGCAGCTCCATGTCTCCACCATCAAACTGCAGCTTACAGTGTCCGGTTTGCGGCAGCTCTCCTGGCGCCCCCCAGTCCTGGCGGCGCTCACCTGCGGAGGAAGCAGCCGGCTCTGGAACAGATGACAGTCGGGGCTCCGGTACAGGCAGGTAGTGCTCTGGTGCCTGCGCGGCCTCCTCCATGAGGACGGGTGTCGCTTCTTCTGTCTCAGCGACGGGGGCAGACAGCGGGATCTGGGGTGCTGCCGGTGCAGAGTTTTTGGCAGGAACGGGTGCCTCCACTGCAACAACGTCAACCGGATCACATTGCAAGGGCTGGGATGCCCGCACGGACTCCTCTACTAGAACGGGTGCCTCACCTTCCGGTACAGACACTTCAGGTAAGAGGGATTGGCGCCGCTCCAAGTTTAGTTTTAGGGCACGCCAGCTGGCTTCCATCCTGGCGACCTCCTCCCGGTGCCGGGCCAGGCCTCTTAGGGTATCCTCCGCTTCTTGCAGCGTAGGAGGGTTTCCAAGCCGGGTGCCCAACGGTGGTTCCGTGGCGATCGGGTCGCTTCCGTGGGGGGAGAGCTCTGACTGCTCCATCCCTTCACACTTCTGCTCGTGTCCATTAGCCATCTCTGCCAAGTCACATGTGTCATTAGCATCTGGAGAGGGCCCCTCTTTTGTAGTGAGGCGGGACCTACGTGTTAGTTTCCGCACACTGAGGAGGATGAGGAGGCGGAGAACTCAAGAGCTGTGGGGCACGATCTTACATTGCAGTACCATTTACAGTGGTCGGCCATCGTTTTCGCGCCACTGAGTGAGTGTACACCCACGAAGAGCACGCCCTTCTTCTTCACCAGTGCCTCGTCGTGACGCAGATATGGCTGAAAAATGGCAAATACATTCTCTGATGATTTTAGCAATTCTCAAGCACAAAACCAGTTCAATTCAGGCACACAGGACTCGCTTATAGCGAGCTACAGAATCCTGTTCGTGACGCCCAAGTTGAGTCGCACAGAGTCAGAGGTTTTGGGGGTACTCGGCACCGAGCCCGTCGACTTCTATGGGGTATGTCACGGCTTTACCCGGCAATTGAATCAGAGTCTATTTTACTATGTAGAAGTGTATAAACTATAAATATATGTATATATATATGTCACAATGACATGTATATATATATATATATATATATATATATATATATATATATATATGTATTCTATGTGTGTATATTTTGTGTTTACAACGAAAGAAAGGGTTTTTTTTGTTGCGATATTTTGTTCCCATAGACTTACATGGGACTTCCGGTATCAGAATCGGATATCGACGATATTTAGTGATATCGGCGATACCATTTCGATACGATATTTTTAGATATCGAGCAGTATCGCTCAACACTATACATTACACTTTACAAAAAAGTGTGAAACAACTGAAAATATGTCCTATATTCTAGGTTCTTCAAAGTAGCCACCTTTTGCTTTGATTACTGCTTTGCAC